>WEIT01020519.1:134201-147557 GCA_013389985.1 Dryoscopus gambensis | reverse complement strand
TTCTCCTATTTGTGCCACGTTTCAGAAAAAGCCCTTATTTTGGTTTCCTAAGTTGCATGCACACAATTTGCAAATACACGCACGAAACTGTTTAGAAGCCACTGCTTCTAAATGGTGTCCCTAACTCAGACTATCAAATCCTCTCCAAAACTGGATTAGTTTAGTCCATTCTGATCTTTCTCACTCTTCTGCATCGATTGCACAAATTTATTTACCTACTACAGAAAACAAAAACACCCAAATTATTTTAGTGCTTAAATTATTTGGTTTAAAATTATTAGGCTCAAAATTAGCAAGGAACTTAAAAGTATTTTGAGACAATTTTCAATTTTGGTAGCACCTTAAGTACTATTTTTTCCTTACTTACTCATATGAATGTCTGTGGTGAGGACATACTACCTGACACCTGCCTTATACACACAAATGCACATCCTGTCCGAGGATGGGTTCACTCTGACAAAATGACCGAGTTTCTCACTGAACTCTTCAGTCTTTCAGAAAGGAAAGGTTAGAGGCTACCTGTCTTCTTCTGATGTTATTACGCAATCCTGTTCCTTTTCCAGGCTCTCCAGCACTATAGATTGAAATGGATTTGCATCACTGACTATCTAAACTGCTCAGAGCTTCAGCTCCTCACACATCTTGACTCAATCTCTCTGACGACTTATTACTCCAGCTATTATAGTCAGTATGCATGGCCTCATTCATCTTATTTAGCACTGGTTGAGGCAGTGTTAGTCTGACCACTGATATGAAGCAGCTGCTCCACCCTAACCACATCACTATTAAAAATAAAATGGACTTTTTTTCCCCAAAAAGTGACTTACGACAGCTGTGTTGGCTGCTCTGTAGCCTCACTAAAGTCAGATTGACTAAAAGATAAGCATTATCTGCACAGTTGTGCTGTGCAGGAGAATTTTTTCTTACTGTTTTGTTTTTTTTTTTAACCACATAATCAGGATAGCTGTTTTCCTATTGGACTAATTATTTTTCCACTATAAGAAAAAAACCTACAGATTCACTCAAATTAGGAAAATAAATTATCCTTCACACTGAGAACGCATATGCTTCCAAAGCAAATGTCTGCAGCCAAGGTATAAATCCACTCTAAATATAAATTCAAGCAAGATATTTAAGTCTTATGCCTGTAAAACTCAAAGAGCAGAACTAGAATACTTGAAATTCAGTGTACTCATTTCAACACTCTGACCTAGCCCCAAGGAATCAGATCAATTCTAAAAGCTCAATATTAATAAAAAATAAAATCTTCACTATTAACACAAGCCATATGAGCATCTTTGCTTCCTTATCACAAGGTTTAGGAGTTTCATTTTACATGAAAAAGCTACAAAAGCCAAGGCAGAAATACAGATCTGCAGGGTTTGTGATTCTGGGTTTGTTGGCTTGGTTTGGGGGAGTTGGGAGTGTGTGATGTTTGTCTTTAAGGAAATTAAACGGCAGTTTACAACTTCTACTACAATAAAGAGAACAAATCAAATGACATTCTGGAAAAAGTAGTGGTATTAAGTAACTTGTATTTAAGTATTTTACGCTTAATGCATAACTTTAAAACCAATGAGATCATAACATGCAGCGCAGCACTCATTCTACTCCCCTTCTATAGTACCTCCAGCTTTTTTCCCTGCCTCTCTCATGCATACACACACTCTCTCTCCTCCCTTTTTTATATATACATAAGTACATGATACTCCACACAAACGCACATTTTTCACATCCCATAAAGAATCTGGCAGAACCACGGCGTGCAGGGAGGCAGGAATGCACCACCAGTAGCAGGACTCTCTGCCTCTGCCATGGATCATGGTCATGGTCTCACTTTGAGCACGCAGGAGTTGATTGTTTCCCTTCTTCCAGGATGTGAACACATTCAGAGTTACAGCACACAACCTTATGGGACCAAGGAGATGCTGATGAATTTACCAAAGCTCAGAACAACTAAAAGACACTACAAAGGACATGGGTTCTGGGTTTGGTCCCTCTGTGAACGTAAACCCCACGTGAAGAGGGGCTCACTACAATGATCACCAATCGATCAGTGAGAATTAAATGTCACACCTTTCTTAGAGTGACATCACTCAGCAGTGGGTTGATTTCACAGCCTAATTACTTCAAGACCCATGGCCCCTTCCTGTGTATCCCAGCACTCTGCAGCCTCCCACCTTGGCCTCCAGCAGAGACTTAGAACCAGTACAGGAAACTACTCCTAGGGTTTGATACTTCCAAGCATTTATTTTTATTTATTCCTAATGTGAGTTTCTATATATATGTCAATGTAATTGAGGATTCAGGCTACTAAAAACAGCTCAAATTAATAACTTAAGGAGTGACAATTAGGCGGGAACACCGAAACAGACACCTGGATAAAACTTTATCCCTGATTAGCCACTTGATCCCTGATTAGCCCCTTTAAAGAACTGCTTAGGATAAAAAAGTCTTATTAATTGAGCTAGATTTTTTAAAATAAGATAAATCTTTAAACTTTCAATTTTTATTCTGTCGATGTAATTTCATATTGCTGTTTTTTCAAGAACATAGAAAAATCACAGTCCATTTGGTGGCCCATACACTTAACAGCCAACAGTTGATACACACACATGCTACTGATCAACACAGAGGATGCTACCCAGAGGCCCTCTGCAAGCACCAAAAACCTCTCCCAGCTCTATGAGCAGCAGACTATTGCAAAGCCAGCTATTAAAACAAAATACATTATGTCAGCATTGCTATTTCATAAGCAGGTTCTACTGAAGTCATACATTAAAAAATAATCAAGGAGAGCATTTGATACTGAAATGGAAATACTATTCCTATTTTACTTGTCATTCTCCCCCTACTAGTCCCTGCCTCAGCACTAGAAAGCATAAGCACAGCAAACTTGCAAATCATTTCAGGTCTATCTGCAGGATTAGATTCAGTGGACGGCTCAGGGTGTCACAATATTTTCCAAGGGCACTTTATTTGCTCTCTGAAGATACTCTTGAAAATGATTTCTTACTCATTAATTATTCATTCTATTTCTTATAATCAGTTCTTTTAATTAGTATCCCAGGCAGCTTTGCTGAGGATCCCACACTTTCAGTAATTAGGGGCAGTTTGTTGCCCCTAATTAACTTCAGACATAGAAAGGCTCTTATTACTTTGTAATTTCAGCTGTTTTTATGTTTGCATTGCATATGCTGTCTTGCTTTAATAGCTCAGAAAGGAGACTGCCCTGTTGTGCTATTTATCTCATTTAGATTCCATCTCTCTTTCTTGACTCTGTGTTAGTTGCTGTATTTAAATCTCTCTGACTCTCTGAAGTCACATCTACACTGGCAAGCAGTGTGACACCAGAAAAGTGCATCTGTACAGTGAAACAGAACCCTGCCAGTCTGCACAGTCTCCTACCCTTTTGTGCTGCTCTGCATAGTTAAGTGCACTTGTAACAGACACAGCTTATTATACAGCAAGAAGGTCATGTATGGAGGCTTCAACTGGCTTACTGATTTTAGCACACCTCTGTGACCTCTTGAAGGCCATTCTGGACTGAGTTCTGACTAACTGTTGTTAGCAATTAATGGTTTAATAAACAATTAGAGTTTAAATATCCAGAACACATAAACCAGCTGGAGATTTAGTAATAATGTGAATAATTTTATTGTTATTTTAAATAAATGGTACTTCTCTTTCTTACATGGTGTTTTTTATCTACAGACAGCAAGGTTTATTAAAGTAGCAGAAAGACTTTTGTAATCCAGTTGTTCAAATTAAAGTTTGAGGAAGAGTCAAGCAAAGATAACAGCAGCTCTGTTCAAAGCATACCACTGACCTTCCAGGTGATTCAGAAAGTAAAAAGGTTTTAAAAATTCCCCACCGCAGGCTATGGGTGGTGGGGGCAAAGAGGAGACAAACAAATTTTCATCTGGCTCTAACAGAAGTCCTGTAAGGTGCATTCTACACGCAGGGTGTCCGAGGGAGCACACACACAAAAATACTCACATAGTCTGGTATCAGTGGGCGACTGATCTGCAGAACAAACAGATTACCTTTACATTACACAGTTAAGAATGACACTTCCTTTTCAGCAACACATGAGCAAAATACATCTATATCTGCACACGCTGTTGGAAGTTGTAACTTTCAGGTTACCATTGCAGGATATTTGGTTTTTATATTCCAGGTGGTGAAACAGAAGGCTTGTATTCACAAAACATAGCAAGTCATTTTATAACATTTATTATCACAGAAAACTGCCCAGGAACATTAAGTAAGTTATTATGTACCTAAACATTAAGTACATAAAAATTTGGGTGGCAGAGAAAGACAACTTTAAAAGCTGGCATTAATCTCAAGTGGTGTCTTTAAAGTAAATTAATTTGGGAGACAAAGTATACTGAAAAGAACCCAAATTTATATAAACAAGATTGTCAGAATTTGTATCACAGAATATTTAAGCTAAAACATGTCTAGCTACTTCACGTAAGAGTATGCTCAGAACCTCTACTGTGTGTAGCACATGTGTGGCTACGACAATGACACTGCATTTGGAGTTAAGTCACCACAAGCTGAATCTAAGTGTCCATTCAGGCAAATACTCCAACAGCTAGCTGAAGATTACTACAAAAAAAATTCTAATGGAGTTTGTTAACTTCCATCTCCAAATAATACCACTATTTACTCTTAAATCCCCACCGGTAAGAGACTGAAAAATCCTCTGCCTTTTAATGACACTGTAGGAAGGAAGAGAAAGTGAAAGGGGAACTGATTTCTAACATGATTTAATATCAGAGCTATACCAAAAAAACTCTTATTCATTTTTATTTCTTCTCTTTGCTTATACTCCATCCATTAGGAGGTCAAAATGATAAAAAAATGTAAACGGTCAATATTAATATTTTACCAATAATACGTATTTGATGTATTAAACAGTTGGCGTGAAGAAACATTTGTAGAACACTTCTGAATAAGAAATAACCTTGCTACAAGGCCTCAGAATACATAATTTAGAAATAAATCAAGGAATTTATGAGCAATAGGCACAAACTGAGGATGTTTCCCAGCAAAAGCCAGCAAGATAAACATTCGGCATAGACTGCCTGAAGGTGAATTTTTTCTTAAGAAAAGAAAACTCATGAATTCACCACTACAAAAAACCTAAATATATAAAACAACTCCAACTTTCTGCAGAAAAAACTGTTTTCCCCACTGCACTATATGCCACTGCTTTGATTTTCAGGGAGTCCAACTTCTCACCAGCTCTTTGCCCTTGCTATTCTGCATTACACTGACAAGGATTTTGAGACTATTCCCTTATTTACCAGTTTTATCGTTATCCTTTTCTCTAGACCAGTAACTTTCCTGCAAACTCACCTCTAAGATACTCCTCCTTCATTTCTGTTTAATACTGAAAAGTATAACTCTCATGACCAATGGATTTCTCTGCTACAAATTCATTACTCTTTAACTTTGTCATTGTCCTTGTTGAACAGTTCCTCTACTCTAAAATTAATTCAATTCAATACACTTTCTCAACACCTTCAACTCAATCCATCCAACTCTCCACCACTGATGACTATTTATCCTCTAATCTTTGAAGATGTACACCATCTCCTTAGAGATCTCCTTTAAACCCATATAATACATTTGTCCTTTCTTCCACATCCTAGTCTATGGCCCACACAAGTCTACTCAAAGTATTATCCTAAGGATTCTTTTTGTCTGTACTATCACTCAGAGTATCCCTCCAGCAATTTCATTACTCAGAAGCTGCCAGCTTCTATATCTCTATTTCTAAAATCCCACAGACAAGACAATTGAACATAAATGAATAATTAATGGTTGAGAGAAAAATGGAAACAGAGTTAGAGAAAAATTCTTGTAGAATCACCTTCTCTTTTTCTAATTTTGATTCGCCAGGTCACATATTTAAAGAAGTACTCACTGTAGCTCTGTTCACTCTTCACAGCACCGTTAGTTAATGCTTTTCCCCTTCCTGACAGGAAAAACCCTCAAGAACATTCTTGAACTCATGCATACAAGTTATCATACTGGAAGAGAAGCATATGCTTTATCTCCTCACTGCAAAATAAATAAGAACGAGAAATTATTTCTATTGAGCAAGTACCATCAACTTCTAGGGAATTTTAAATACAAAACGAAAAGCCTTCAATGCTTATGGCTGAGAAAATAACCTTCAAAACGCAAGCTTAAGCTGATGCAGCCTGGTACCAACATGCAAATACTCTCTCTCTCCTGCTGCTCAGAGTTTCCCACACACAGCAACAAATTGAAAACTGCCTTTTCACAGCTGCTATTCTGAAACCTGGGGGAATCAGCTGCAACACACAAGAGCAGGGCTGCTTTCAATTCAGTGCCAGCACTTCTATGCAGAAATGGGCACTGGAGATAGGCACTAGGCAAATGAGCAGGGCTCCAGCAGATGCCGTTCCTCTCCCTGCCTCCCGTCCTGAATGGCAACAGCCATAAGTCACAGAGAAATCTGAGTGCCAGACCTGCACATGCCACTGCCATCAGCTGGCAGCAAGGGGAGTAACTTGGGAAGAAATACAGGAGGCATGTTTGCAGCTGATGTGCCAAAAAAACCCTATATAAAAACCAACTTCAAAATTAAACATTTAGAAACCTTAGAAACTGGCACCTGGTCCAGAGTAACATACGAACTGGGGCTCCGTACAACTAAATATAGAACCAGAGTCAAGGCATAAAGACAAACACCCCAAAACATCCCCCAATGAGCAGAGGTGAGGAGGCGAGCCAAGCACTTTCCTAGCAGACAACACATCATCCCATCTTCCTCTAAGGATACCTCTTGGGTCGATAAGGCAAGTCTGGTCCCTGAGCTATTAGCTTTCCGCTTGTAGCAGGGGAAGCAGCAGGAAACAGGGATATGTTAAGCTAGCAAAGTAGAAGACATCCACGCGCAAGGGAAAAACAAGGATAACAGGAGAGTAGAACACAAATACAGAGGTACGTTAAAAAAAACAAACTAATACATACCGAAAGTAACTTCAGGATGATATTAACCAGTATGAAAATGGTACAAAGCCAGAAAGAGAAAAACCAACTCTAATAACCAGCACGGAAATGGAAAAGAAATTGGTTAGTAGTGTCCCCAAACATGAACTGGTGACAACAGGTTTGCATGGGGGAACAAGGGGGAAAAACTGAAACTTTACAGAAATATATTGCTCAGTCAATAGTCAACTAGCAACCAAACAGTATTTTCTGGTCTGGCAATACTGTACAGTTAAAGAGAGTATGTGGTTATTGGTATTTTGATACATTGCACCTCAGGCAGGTAAAGGAGAGTGGTTCAGAGAGGAATAAAGTGTTTTCCCCAGCTTTGTTATTCCACAGCATCGATGAGTAGATTTCACAGATGATATCAGAGAAAATATTAAAGACAAGATGAGCTGATTTGGTATTTCTGCCTCTCAGTCACCAATTACAGCAGTTCAGATACACAAAATACAATGTGAGAATCACAACTGCAAAGGGTTAGAAATGCAAGGCAGCCCAGCCAGGCAATTCCCCTGTACAGTCCCCGCAGAGATGGTGGCAATCAACTGATCCTTCAAACTTTCCTCCTGTCAGCTCCTATGTAGAAAAAACTAATAACTAGTCTTCCACAGGCACTTTAAATGGGGTATTTGCCAAGAGAGTTAACACATTTTTCAAACCATGTGGGTGACAGAAAAAAAGAAACAACCTGAGGTCCTGCATTCAGAAGAAAAACTTAAAATTGTCCCATCAAATAATAATAACTAATCAAATTTCAAAGGCAAGTAAAGGCAAAATAGGCAGTGAAAACAAAAAAAGCAGGCAAAAGAAGAGAGTGATAATTTTTTCATCATAGTAGACCAGGTTTGCAGACTGTCCAGACATGTTCACTTCATTACACAGCTGTTTACCAATACCTGGCTTCCCAAGACCATTGCTAGCTTCTGGCCAAGCCACACAGATCAATGCTGAGCTGGTAGGCCATAAAAAGAATTTATGATTAAAAAAAAACTCTGATAGGTTGTCATTTCTGAAGAGTGCTGGTTACCAGAAGGCTTTGCTTCTCTCATTACTTTTCAGTATTTCTTCAGCCATGGCTGATTCAATTGCCCATGGTGAGCAACTTTCCTACTTCAGGCAAAACCAACTTCTTCCCCAAACAGCCGTTTCTGACAGGGATAAAAAGATCTATTTGTGAATAATCTTGTCTCAACATGTACAGAGGTCTGTAGGCTGCCATATTATGGGTTTTGACAGGATTTACCAGAACTCTCTATACTCAGTTGACTAAAAATAAAAACTATACACAGCTTAGAGCATCATGAGAAGGTATTACGGGGAAAAATAAGGCAATAAAATTGATTTAAAACTACTTTCTAAACACCACAAAAAGAACTGAAATTTGTAAAAGAAACAACGAAGGTAGAATTGGAAGATGTGTTCCTAGAAAGCTCTTTAGCAGAAGTTTGACCAGATTAACAAGTTTTATAGCTATGCTTTTTCTCTGAAATGTGTCTAGAGTTTCTGAAAACAAGGGCTTTGGATGTACTCTCCTTGCTACTTTAGCAGTGCAGAAAGCAACATCTTATGAAGCATGTTCAGAGCCCAAGAGACGTTTTTTCTTTCTCAAAACATGCTTAGCCAATAAATAAGTAGATACACATCACCAGGTCAAAAGTAAGGAAACACAAGGCTTTAGACAGGAGAAGTAAAAAACACTGAGAATAAAACTGCAATCCAGAGAATGAAACCTGTCCCCATAACTAGCATTTTCCTGATAGTGTTATTCAGTGGACATAGATCATTATAAACCTCTCCTTTACAGGTATAAGTCCAAGAAAGAAGAAAAAAATGAATGCACAAAATTCAGATGAAAATAAATTATTATTACTGCTACTACTTTCGAGAATTAGCTAGAAGTCAATGGTTTTGATCCGCTCATGATTTAGTAGCTGGACGGGAGAGAAGGAATGGAAGGAAAATAGGTCAAGTATTCAGGAAGTAAACTCACTCCTGAATTCTGGCCAGATCAATTACTTCTAATACCTATCACCTATGAAAGCAAGACTTGAATAATCAGCTTTGAGGTACTAAGCCTTTCATGCATTATAAAATCTTTTTTAGCCTAGGAGTGCTACTTCTCCCTTAGTCTTGGATTTCTGTGTGGCCACTTGATTACTAAAGTAAATTTTAAAATGTTGAGGAAGAAAAAACACAGGAAAAACACCTTTTTTTTTGCTAGTTAGCTGTAGCACTTTGCTGTCCCTTCCTTCCCCAGGAACTTTAACTCTGATTCATCTCCCAGATATAGAACCTGCCTTTGGCACACAGTCCCTGAGTAAAACTGGGTAGGTACATGTAAGTGTACAACTGATTAGTATAAACAGCAGTTACCAGGGTCATCATCTAATCACTGACTCAGTATACGTTCACATACACCACCTTCCCCTGATGGAAGATAGTCACAAGTGAATTTCTTTCACCACCTACATCTCATTCTATGGACAAATTCAATCTGGTGGTTTGAGATTCAGTTTGGCTGGGGTAGGAGAACAGAAGAAAAAGGAATGGGATTAGTTAATCCCATTAAGAGTTTTCTCTTTTGTTGGGACTAGAAACAAGGAAGAGTGAAGAGGCAGAAGAGAAAAATGGTGAAATATGTTCGAGAAAAATCATAAAAAAGTGGTAACTGCAAAAAAGTGACAGTCTCTTTAAACCAGGGACAGACAAACTTTGCTTTATAAAAGAACAATATGTAATGCATAGATGCATCAGTATTTCTCTACAAGTTGGAAAATACATGACTAAATGTTCACAAATATCTATTCAAAATATATTACTAAATACATACTAGCTCTACTCTGTAGAACTAAGTCCATCAGGATCTGCTACCCTACCTCAGAAAAGTAACACCATGCTTCAGTTCCACACCTCCAATATTAGATTATTCCCCCTTCTCTATCAAAAATCTACCAGCAACCAAAGTAAGGTAGGATATAATAGCAGGTCATCAACTAACTCTGAACAGTTAAAAAAGAGTATTTCTATCACATATCCTTGAGACTGAAAAAAAATAAAGCAGCCATATTATAAAAGTATGGGATTTAGCAAACCCTAGCTAAATTACATTGAATTTGTCATTAAAAGCAAGTTAGAGGAACTGATGGACTCTGGTGAATTATGCTAGTTCTTTTTTTTTTCCTAAGTTTGATTTTCTTTTTTAGTTAATCTTATCTATCACAATACAGCAGAGCTAATTTTACTTTGCGAGCAGGAAGAAGGAAGAAGAAAGGACAACAGAGGAGTGAAACACTGCCTGCATTCAAAATTCTTTAATTAGTATAACACAGTCCATTAAGTATGGTGGTTTCAAGATACCATTTAGTACATTTTAATCTGATACTAAAGCAGGAACATAAGAAGCCAGCCATACTGTAACCCATTTCCTTACTGATATTACAGTGCAGTGGAAGGTACTGATATATGAATTCCATCTCATTCCCTTACTGGATAATATGTTCCACATTAAAAAGGAAGTAAACTGCATTCCTCAATATTTGTTCAGCAATGTGCCAAATGAACTGGCAGAAAGAAGAAATTACTCCTGCTCTTAAGCAGGGTGGATACTATTCTTAGGCTATCTGAAAGACTGCTGGTGCAAAAGCACTACAAGGAGTTCACTAGCAGAAAGGGGAAGGGGGCTGAAACCACACAGCATCACAGGTTCTCATTCAAAACCATACCTGGGATCACTGATGATGGACAGGGCATGCAGTAGCCTACAGTTACATAACACACGTAAGGAACCACAGTCCAGCTCGTAATGGACAGCCAGCCACATGCTGTCACACAAGTCAGAACTGAGGCAAAAGAGCAAGAGATCAAGGAACAGTCTGTATCTGTACGCTATCTTGGCAGATAGAAAATTAGTTCAGGAAATAAGACAGACTTTTATCCCATCGAATATGTCACAAAATTATATTAAGATAAGGCTGCAAGGGGCAACAGTGGGTCATCTGGTCCAACCTTGCTGTTTAAGCAGGGTCATCCCAGAGCACACGGCACAGGACTGTGTCCAGATGGTTCTTGAGTATCTCCAGTGAGGCAGACTCCACCGCCTCTCTGGGCAATCTGTTCCAGTGTGCAACCATCCACACAGTAAAGAAGTTCTTCCTCCTTTTCAGGTGGAACTTCCTGTGCATCAGTTTCTGCCCGCTGTCTCTTGTCTTACTACTCTGCACCATGAAAAAGAGCATTGTCTTGTCATCCTCCCTTCAGATGCTTACATATATTGATAAGGTCCCCTCTCAGTCATCTCTTCTCCAGACCAGCTGTCACACCTCCAAAAGTGTCTTCCCTCAGGACACGGAGTTAGGCAGGTGGTTGTACTCTCATTCCCAAAGCTGACGTGGGGCCACCATGCAGCACGAAGTACAGAATTAGACATAATAGAGGGCTCCTTTGTACAGCTCGCAGCAATCCCAAACTATCAAAACAGATTTTCTGAACTCTCAAAACTCACAACCAGTTCTATTACCCTACATGCAATATTTTACTGGGTAACATATACAAAACCGTCAAATAAGAGAAAGGATGGTTATGTGTATTTCATTACTTCTAGACAGAAGTGCAACTCCCAGAAAGAATTATTTTTTGTGTTACGTCTTATTTAAAAATATTTCCTGACCAGGAAAACAGAAGACATCCTTGTTCTGCAGCTAAATTTCTAAATATGACAAAAGTTTCTTTGTACATACAGTAATTAATGGAAATTCCAGAATTCACTTAAAATAGTAAATAGCAGGAGCAACATTTAATTTTAGGTATCAAGTCAATTTTGTCAACCAGTCTGTTCATTGCTCGTATGTTAAATCCACAACAGTTTTATTTCTGCATTTGCTGCACATCAGTAATCTCTTCTCATACATTTTATTAATAAAAATAATTAATACAGTAGTTATTTTTAGAACAGTTCCTATACTTAGTGGCTTAGAACAGTGAGAACTTACAAATGCTTAGTATCTTCTGCAATTGATGGCCACAAGCTGCAACTTGGAAGCTGATTAGGAAAATTTAATCAATAGGAGGGCAATGCAGCACTGGAGCAGGTCACACAGACAGGTTGTGGGATCCCATCCCTGGAGGATTCGGAGCCTCCTGCTTGAACCTAGACTGATACCAACACTACATCAAGTCTGCTTTGGCTTTGTCTGGTGGGAAGTCATACTTAGAGGGATCCAGATGTCTCTTCAAAATATCATTTCTATGGCGATTCGGTTTTGGGGTAGGGAATTTCCAGTGGGGTGAAAATTTTTATTTCAGGTTTTCTTTGGCTTTCTACTTAAAAGACAGGCTATTCAGCCTCTATTCAGGCTCCCGAGCTTAAGTACCTAACATTAAATTAAAAAAAACCCGTCTTCCAGAAACAATCTTACTATTACTGCCATATTGCCACGTTAACTTGTCTGAGAATTCACTAAACACAACTACCTATAGCAGGCATGCTTCAGACACCCCAAAACATTTAGTATTGCATTTTTAAAACCCTTAGACATATGGAAGTATCAAGATCATAAAAGCCAAGCAGAACTAAATAATTTTTGTGTCCTATCACTAACCTTCTGGAAAGTGATGTAGAATGGGGGTTTTGTTTGTTTCTTTTGTTTTGGATTAGTTTTTTTGTTTACAGAACTGAAAGTTAAAAAGATACAATTTTTTAGACCAAACTTTTCAAGAACTGAGCTTTTAAGTAGTTACCTGGAAATGTAGTGCCTTAACCCAAAACATTAAGTATTCTACCTATTCAGAAGCTGAAAAGTAAGAGAGAATAACCATAAATACCTACCATGCACCTGCCAGTTCTCAAAAGCTTGTCTTTCATGGACAAGACACAGAGAATAACTTTGGTCAACCTTCATTAGAAGGTCGTTCTCACCACAAACATGCACGTTGTTTCTATGTACAGAGAGCGCACTTAATTCATGAAACAAAACAGTTTTGTCGTTCACCTGTGTTTTATGGCTTAGTTTGCTCGGGTTAGGTACAGACGGTCAGAACGCGACTCGCAGGAGGCACCTCTGGAAGGTTTAATTCCATCCATCAGGCAGCGCCGAGAAGCAGGAACACATCCTCCACCGCAGAACGGCCCCAGCGCCCCCGCGCCCGTTCCCTGCGCTCCTGTGCCCTTCGCACGGCGACTTCGAGCGCAACTCTAAAAACTTAAACGACTACACCCCTGGTGACTGATGGATTTCTACATACAGGGTGTGTTTTGGGCAAGGCGCGCTGACACCCAGCCCCGCAGCAGCCGCTCCGGCAGCGCCCGCGGTGCCGCCG
>WEIT01020519.1:66147-133422 GCA_013389985.1 Dryoscopus gambensis | reverse complement strand
CGCGTTCCAGCCGGCGAGGGAAGCGCGCCGGCCGCTCACCAGCCGGCACGGACAGGGCGGGACTCCCTACTGGAAGGGCAGAGCGGGGGCTGTGCTCGCCGCCGACCCCGAACCTCGCTGGCATCCTCTGTCAAGTGTTGGTGGGGGAACGAGAGGCATCTCAAATGGCCCCTGAAAAGGAAGCCACCGAAACCGTGCGTTTATGAGGTGGCGGGCGGGCTGATGCTGAAGTGTACATTGCTCTCGCAGGTTACTTCTGTTGAAAGCTTGCAGCCACAAATAGGTAGTTCACCTCTCCCTGAAATCGTTTTTCCAGACTATCTGAGGATCCAGACAGGTGCATAGTCCTAGTGGTTGTCGTCACAGTTAAGGCTGTGCAAACCATACAAAAGCCTACCACTAGCACTCTCTAAAATTAAAGAAGAAAGACTTCACCATGTGACAGCCAAATTTCTGGAGTCCTATCAGGGCCTCCTGAGAAGGGACGCCTGAGGAGGGAAGGGACATCGAACTTCCTGTGGATCAACAAATCCTTCTTTCACTCCCTACACACCCACACTCTGGGAGGACAAGGGAAACTAATGAACAGTAAGTATCAAGGGCTAGGAGGACAAAGGCTGGAGGGATGGACTGGTGCACAGAAAGGCCGTGACTGTCTATGCTGCTCTAAAAGAATGGCAGCTGAGGCTGTGTCCACACTGCTCTGGGCCCTGTTCATTAGCAGTGGCAAGTTTTCAGAGCCCTGCATGAAAACTCAACAAACTCCGGCAGCCAACCCAATTCTCACTGTATGAGCTGGATGGGGTTTAGACTGGTGAAGTACTCTAGTCCCTTATCAGTATTTTGAAGTGCCCAGTACTGCAAATTTAGGAAAGGATCTTAAAAGCTGTCAGTTTTCTCCCTAGTGAATCAGCTCTCAGTAGGTGGAATTCCTCCTGCTGTGGGCAGCAGCTATTAGCTAGATGGCAGCATTAGGCATTAAAGAGTCTGGGTTCTTCTGCCTCTGGATCTCTACCAGGGGAACAAGGGGAACATTGAGGGAGAGTTGTGCTAACAAACACACAGGCTTTCTTCACAGTTTGGGTGCAAAGTGTAGCAGTCATACAGAAATAGGTGGGCTATTTATATGGGTGGCTTGTTTCCTTAACATTAACTGACAATAGTAGGCAAAATCTGTGAAATGCAGAAAGGTAGTTAGGGAAAAGCATAAATGTCAACCATTTGAACATCTCTGGTCACATTTCCTCAGCACAGTAATTGTTAAAGCCAGTTTTTCTGGGACCACCATCACCGGTCACATGCCAGAGCTTGTCTCCGTTGCAAGTAGTGCTAGTCCTGTAGTAGATAAGAGGTAGTTCCATAAAAAAATATGGTTACTGTAAATGACTTTTTCACTAAGAGGAATACAATGTCAACTCAGATTTGTGGATGCCTTTTGCAAAAACTTGTTCTAATTCTAATAGCAAGTAAAAATAAAGTAACACTACAAAAACCTTACCACTAAAGATATGCAAGCACAAAGGTTTTTCCTTTTTCTAAACAGAATTAATTTCCTGTATTTCATTTTGTGCCCATTACTTCTTATCCTTCTCAGGGCATCACTGAGAAGTTTCTGGCTCTGTATTCTTTATTCCCCTCCATCAGGTATTTATAAATTGATAAGATTCCCCTGAGCATCCTCTTTTCTGGGTTGAACTATCCCACCTTTCTGAGCCTCTCCACATAGCTCACATGCTGCAAATCATTAATCACCTTCCTGACCTTTTTGTTGCTCCAGTATGTCCACATTCCTTTTGTACTGTGGAGCCCAGCACTCTGGATGTGGCCTCTCCAGTGCTGAGGAGAGGAGAAGGATCATACCCTTGACCTGAGGGTGGCACTCATTCTGATGCAGCAGAGGAGGCTGTTAGCCTTCATTGCTGCAAGAGTGCATTGCTGGCTCATGTTCGGCTTGGTGTCCACAAAAACTTAAATCTTTCTAAAAAGCTGCTTTCAGAAGCCAGCCCGCGGCCTGCACTCATGCATGGGGGTCTTCATCCTTTAGGTGCAGGACTTTGCAATTCCCTTTGTTGAACTTCTTGAGATTCCTGTTTGCCATTTTCTCCAGCTTGTTGAGTCACACAACCTGAACAGTCCCACAAGCACGTGGAGTATCAACTACTCCTCCCAAGTTCACGGTGTCTGCAAACTGGCAGAGGATGTGCTGTGTCCCATCGTCCAGGTTGTTAATGGAGATGTTAAATGGCATTCATCACAGTATCAGTCTCTGGGTACAGCACTACTGGTTGGCTTTCAGGTGATCTTTGTGCCACTGATCACAAACCTTTAGGCCAGGCTTGTTCCCACCAAGCCAGCCTGCACTTCATCAGTTTGTCTGTGAGAATGCTGTGGGAGGGAGGCAGCGTTGAAAGCCTGCTTGAAGTCGAGACAAACAATGTCAACTGCTCTCTGCTCATCCACCAAGCTAGTTGCTCAGACATGGAAGCCTATCAGGTTGCTCAAGCATAATTTCTCCTCCATAGATCCACATTGGCTATCCCATCCCTTTGCTGCTTTGAATACGTTTGGAAACAGTTTCCAGAGTTGTTAGATCCATCATCTTCCCAGGGATCAAAGTGAGGCTGACTGGTTCGTAGTTCTTTTATTCTTTATTCTTTTCTTGTAGTCTTTACTGAAGATAGGAATGCTCTTTGCTTTCTTCCACTGCTTAAAATACCCATGGCTCCCCTAGAGCTGCATGCAAAGGACCTCTAGCAAGTCAGCAAAAGTCTCATGCATTGCTTTCAGGCCTCAGCTTTTTCCCCTGTATCTCCTTATTTGCGGAAAAAGATGAAAACAAGAAAAATTTAGATTTTGTTTTCCATCAGACCAGGCTCAAAATAGAATGCTCTCAGCTTGGAATTGGGTACATTGGTAAAATGAATTGACAATATCAGCACATCTAACATCTTAGGATGAACACACTTGCCTTCTGCAGTTACTTGTATCACAACCCGTTATTTGATGTTGTGTGTTTCCATTCTGTAAAGCTACTCTTGTCTAACATTATTTGCATTTTTGGTTCTGATCTCTTGTTGATTCTTGACGCTACTTTTCATCTGGTACATTTAAATGTAGAGCGTATTTTTCAAATATATATTTTAAACATTTCTGCAGAGCACAAAAGCTACCTTTCTGGACCCCTTTTTGTACCTTACTGATAATGCTACCATCAAACAACAGTGGTATCAGTCTTATAGGAATCAGCCAGAACTTGTTCCTGAATTCCTCAGATGCTTGTGTTCAAATGCTGCTCAGCCACATTTGCACAAAGTGCACAAATGTCAATGCATAATATTTGTATTCAAATACCTATAAGCTTAAGAAAATCCAACCACAAAAATGAAACGTCAATCATTATTTCTCATTAAGAAAATCTAACTAAAACCATTTTATTTGAATTTACTCTTTGATTTGTCCAACCTCAGCACAGATTTATATACAATTGCACTCATTCAACTGCAATTTTTTCTGCCTAGATATTACATTCTGCCTTACTCAGTTTGTAGAATATATTAGTCTAAACAAAATGGTGTTAAGAACTGGATTGTTCTTTTTTATATGGCAATGAAATGTGGATATTGTTGGCAAGGTTTGCTGTTACGGTGACCCAGCACATTGGGGGCTGTGGCAGGGGGTCTTCCCCAAGGCCTGAGAAGCAGGCTTCTCCTAAGGACATTATGTACCCCAGTTCTGTTCCTTTGATCCTTTTATTCCTTACATGTATGTTTTCCCTTCCCTGCATTCCCTGTTGGCCCTCGTACCTTAGTCCCTCCCTCCCGGTATTCCTATTGGTCCCCTTGCCATAACCCCGTCTCTGTACCGCCCCTGCACCCCAGCACCCTCGATCCCGATGCTCTGCGCAGCCTGCGAACCTCCTATATAAACCCCAAATCCTTCCTCCATCTTGTTCCTGGCTCTTAACTTCCCCCACAATGAGGTTGAAATAAATCCTTTCATGCAAGAACGTGCCAGAACCCTTCCTGACTCTTTCATCATCCGCCTGCATGTGTGTGTGTGCCTGCTGCTTCTCTGACCAAAGCTGATGCTACCTGGTTCCCCCCTATGGGAGTCTGAGCCCTCCTGAGCTGCTCCCTCCGGGGAGCCGCCCAGAAATGGAGGCCCGACAGACGGGGCAGAACGGGGCCTTGGTGCATCCGAGCTCGTCAGCCAGAAGCGCAGTGGCTCTGCCAGAACGGCTCCAGCCCCTGTGGAGACGTATTCGGAGGGTCGGGGAACCCCTCATCCACCACGCCGCAACAGTTCACTATTTAGGGGATAAAAGAAGCAATAAAATAGCTAGTGGTGAAAAAATCAGTTTTGAACTGATTTCAGATTTTTTTTCCAAGACATAAAAATTATACCTATGTTTTTGAATCCTTCAAATTATAGCAAATACGTGGCTAAAATTAAGGTATATAAGAATATATGCTCAGTAAAGATTTTCTAGTAGAGAATCAGTGCCTTGTAATTCACCTGTAACTGTCTATTTGTCATAAAATTCATTATTATTTTGAGGCTCAGTCGTTCACAGTAAGGAGTTTTAGCTTCATTCATTGCATTGTCATTTTAGACACTTCTTGTACTATTTTTCTCTAATGTTTTAGATTACAAAACCATGTGTCTAAGCATGAGTCTCACCTTACGTTATTTGTAAGCAGGTTATAGCCAAAACCAGACATGACAGTGATGTTTCTAGGGTCCTTTGTAATTGCTTTTTCATGAGAATATACCACACTAGGTTGCACTGAGTGGTGGGTGAAGTACTGCCTCCCCCTTTCCCTTACCCACCGTGACTACCTTTGTTTTCATACCATGAACTCGTGGAGAAAAACTGGAAAGAATGACAGAATACTTCCTCAAAGTACAAAACTTAAAAGTAAAGTAGAAAAACATACCTTTTATGATATTTTGGGGGTTTCTTTTTTAATAATTAGATGGTTAAGTTGAGCATGTATTGTTTTTGTGGCCTTGCTTACTGCTTCTGAAGGCGTTTATTGACACTGTGGTCCATTTGTACATATGAGTTTTTGCCTAGGCAAAAACACAAAGATGCTGCAGGGGCCTATGGTATTGTTAATGTGGATTTACAATCTGCTTGGAAGAATATAAATTGGAAGGTTCAAAAGAACTTACATTCTTTTCCTGATGATCTGTGTACAACAAATCTTCAGAAAAATAAATTTATCAGCATTCGTGTACTACTACCACTGTAGTGCTTACCTCTAAGGTATGAAAAGTTTGTGCATGGCCGGATTTTCCAGTTCTCCAGATTTTCCATAGAAGATTAATTTAATCCTTTATGAAGAGTTTGCAGGAGGTGGCTAAAATTCCTGCTGGTTTCATTTCTGAAATAGAATATAAATTCATTGCATTTCAGGTATGCATTTCTCCCAAAGGCATGTCAGATGGTACCTCTCCATTAATTTCAGGTGTATATTCAAGTATTTGGATGGGAATTTGTAGAAAGAAATCACTAGACATTGTGGTGTTGACCACACATAAAATGAGTAGTAGTAAAGACTGACTTGCAATGAACAGAGCTCTTCAGCTTGTGTTAACGAAATACAGATTTCCTTGAAAACCGGGCTTGCCACCTGTTTACTTCATAGTGGGTCTCACTATAGCACAATAGAGGTTGTGGGACTCTCTGCATAAATATTCAGACAGCTTCTTTCTGTCTGCCTGTTGGTCCTCTCAACCAGACAAGCAAGTGGCAGAGCATTCACAGGCTCAGAAGATGGAGAGGTTGCAGTCTTGCAGCCACCATCACACCGTTACTCTGCTTCAAAGTCTTTCTTGTTCATCTCAACTTTCTTTTGCAGACAATGTGTAATATATTCTTCTTCCTTCCTACTTAAACACCTTTGCTCCACTGATGTATACCAGAATTGCAGAGTTTGGGACAGCATTCCTCCCAAACTATTCCATTTGATCTGACTCCCTGTGAGTAATCATTAAACAAAATGGCTTTTATGACCTGATATTTCCCTTGGCGTGCCAGAATTTCATGCTGGTGTTCATGAGTTAGACAAGTCTCAGATGAGAGCATAGGGCATCCACATGCTTGATTCCTAACTAGCTTTCCTAGCCCTTAAGAGAAATTCCCGTTGTCTCCTCAGTCCACAGAATCATGGAATCACAGAATATGCTGAGTTGGAAGGGACTCACAAGGATCATCCAACTCCTGGACCAGCACAACACCACCCTCAAGAGTCACACTAAGTGCCTGAGAGCATTGTCCAAATGCTTCCTGAACTCTGTCAGGCTGGTGCTGTGACCACTTCCCTGGGGAACCCATTCCAGTGTCCAACCACCCTCCATGTAAAAAATCTTTTTGTACTAACCCAAAACTCCACAGTTGAGTTCCCAGGGGCAGCTGACCATCATAAGTGATAGCAGGAGCTGATTCTTATAAAGAAAAAAACCTAGGTTAGATCCAAGTATTTCCACACTTAGGTCCCAGTTCCGTAGCTCATGTTTAGCTCGTGTATATGTATGTAAATATACAGAAATATATGAGAAAATGCTTATCATATGCCCTGCTCTGACATTTTGGTGGCACTGCATTACTCACAAGCTGTGCAGCAGTAATGTTAAGAGTAGATTATCACTAGGAGGACATAATAAAATTTGTGTCACATCATCACTTAGTACTAACAGCTATTCTATAAAATGGAGATTTTTGAATTAATTTGTTTCAGGATAGCCTTGTGTTTGAAAGGTAGTGTTCTCTATACCTTAAGCTCAAATACTTACAAATTAGATTTTTATGTGTGGGGTTGAAAAAGTGACACAAATACCTCCTTTAAAATCCTAAAGAAATATACAAATTCATTTTTTAAAGGAATGCTTCTATCCACAAGAAACCTCTCTACCTCACAATCTGTCTTTATTGGCAAGGATGTTAGGACCATGTACACCACAGAGTCTATAGTCCTGTTATCTTAATAATGCCAGGGAAAATCTAAAAATTAGTCTTGTTATAGGTTAATGAACTTCTGGATTAGCAACATCAAGGAATGTACAGAGCCATTAAGTAGCTATTGCTTAGCCATAATACATTAATACTTTCATGTGGCTGTTATCATCAAGACACAGGCAGCATTACCAGGGACTCTTACTACTTTCTGAAATACCTGGTTTCTTAGCAAGCCCAGATGACACAGGACTCACTGTTGTGAGTGGTGTGGGGTCTTTCCAGCGATATAGTGGAATGTGGTATCTTTTATAGGACATGCTGCACATGTGATGCCACCAGACATAGCTAGTGAGTTCCATGGAATCCTGTTCCATGGAATCTTCTGGAATTTCCAGAGGAATGTACTTGCTTAAGCCCCATTCAATTCTAAAAACAATAATAGAAAGTAGACTTGGAAAGGAACTTAAGAAGTTATTGGGATTGTGTTTCTGCTCCAAAATAAGATCTGCTACACTTAAGTAATTTGTGACTGATGCCTGTCTAACCTTTTTCTTAGTACTTTCTGGTGTTTAATCTTCCTAGGCAAATAGTTCCAACATTGAACTTTTTCAATTCAGAGAGCTTGTCTTAATGTTACCCCAAACCTCCCATTCTCGAAACTTGTGCCATGCAGCCTAGACTGTGTTATTGCTTTTCCGAAGATCCCAAACTCTGTCCCTGCTCACCCTGCACTGTGTTTACTCAAGTCCTAGGCATGTAGGAGGACAAAACCACTTTGCCTCCACTCCCTTTCCTATTGGAGCTCTTCTGCTCAGTCAAGACAAGGGTGGACCTTAAGAACTCTCCCTGTATTAGAGGGAAAGACCCTGAAAGGAATCTGTCTGGTGCAAAATGGCCTCATCTGAAAAAAACCAACACGGTGCCCATCTTTTTATGCTGAAGAGAACAGGCACTTGCAAAGGGGTCATAACCTGGTTCTCCACCTGATACCTGGGCATGGAGAAGGAAGCACAGGTTGTGTTTTCAGGGACACAAGTCATCCAGGCCCCATCTCTCTTCCAGGAAGCACTGCAGGGCATGATCCTGCTGAGAACTTGAGGTGCTTTTTGGACCTGAGGAGACGAAACCAAGTACCTCATTTTCCTACTCCCTTCAGCATTGCCTTGGAGCTTGGTTCCAGTCCTGCAAAGAGAGCAGGAACAAGAGGGGGCTATGAGTGGGAGATGNGCATAGGCAATGGATACACTCAAAGTACACTTTTCTCAAACCGCCACTGTCAGATGTAAGCAAGTTTTACCACATCATGCTGGACAGATAGAATTTATGAGCTTATATAATTGTCCCTTTAACATGTCTGGTGGCAGAGCTGCCTTGTTTTCCTAACGCTATGAACTGAACAGCCACCAGTGTCATTCTGCATGTGTTAGAAATGTGGCCCCGCTCTACTCAAAGCAGGGGTTTGGTGCAATGATACTGCCAGTGAGAACAGCTCTGTGATTGTGAAAGGAGTAGGGGTGAGGAGGGGAGAGGGATAATAGAGATGCAGAAGGGGCTCAGCCTTTCTAATTCTTTCCATTCTCACTATGCAAGCCTGCAGTTTTGCATATCATCTACTTGAAAATATTTTGAGAGTATCATTATCCGGTTGTTTCCTGGGTGAACTCAGGTCCCTGGCTGTGTACATAATTAATCAAAATTATCCAAAAATGCAGTTTGTATGGACTCTTACCCAAAACTGGGCCTGTAACTGAATATCATGATGCGTGACTGCCTGCATAGTTCAGGAAAATTATTTCTTGTTTGTTCTGAACTCTGGAATTCAATCTCAGTCTAGTCACTTACAATGAATTTGTCTTCCTTTAAGGTATGAGTTGGAGTTCAGGTGGATTGACAATGTCCTTTTCATATCTTCCATTCCATTTGTTATGGAAATGACCTGTCATTTAGTATGGCCCTATTCTGCACTGCACTGACCAACGAGATGAGAATCATCTTTCTGGAAAAGAAAATAGATTAAGTTTAAACAATCATGCCCTGATGTTTAGAACAACAGTCAGAGTCAATGCTTGTTTTGTCAGATTCTGGATAATGAAATAAATGGTACAGAGGGTCATTAACACAGTGATTCATGTAAAGAAAATACTCCTAGATGGCAAAGCAAGACTAACTGTTGGATTAAAGCATTCTGAAAGGATGATGAGACTGTATGGAAATTTCTTCAAGAGTTTGAAATTATATCAAGAGAACCTTGTAGTTCTGACCACATCTTTCCACTGCATGTGAAGAAACTATCTTGATTTAAACCCTTATGGAGTGATATATGTGGTCATTTTCTGTTTGGTGATGAGGAGCGTGTTTGAACACATTGTCAGACCTTTCATCATATGGTCAAAACAAAAAGAGTCCCTCCTCTCAGGGTTGAAATCTGCAGTTTGAGTACTCAGACAGTCATAGTCTGCTCAGATGCCTATGTATGAGGTTGAATTTAAAATATGTCCCAGAAGAATTTCTTCCAAACAGCTTACATACTTTATTGCACAGAAAAATGTTGCGGAGAATGCAGATAGAGGCAGCTGTACCAAGCATACCCAAAGGCTGTGCTCTGGAAAGGGCAAAAAGCTTGTCATGGTGATTATGCCTCTTTGAAAAGTCTTCTAATCATACCAGTTGTCCATGTTTTGAATGTAAATCTTGACAAGTTAGGACTTGATTCAAAGTCCACTGCTGACAAAAATAGCCCCTTTTTTCTCTTCAGTCGACTTTTATCCTTTTGTTTTCCAAAGGCTCCTAAACCCTACCCTGCCTTTGAACTTTAAGGAAGTTGCTAGTTGGATATGCCAGAATATAATCATTTTTAATCTGGGGATAAGAGAAGTCTTGTTAGTGCCTGGATTTACCCTTTAGAAGACCTTCTTATAGCCTTTCTGAAGGGGAATATTTTTAGACCTAGCAAACTGGAACCATTTCTTAATAGCTTATTTTTAAATTACTATTCTGTGGCTGGACTTGGATAAAGTATTTCTTTATGTCTATTTTGAACCAGCACAATAATTTAAACCACATACGTGGAAGTGACATGGCACTCTTTTCTCTCCATCACCATTTGAAAATTTTCTGCTTTCTCATGCTCTCAGTCTCTTGGTCTTCTAACAGAATACCTTGGGTTAGCTGAAGATGTGATTTCAATATAGTTGTTTTAGTACAGTTTCAGTGCAATTTTAATACAGTTCAGTGCATTCCTCTCACAGGTGACCTGATGATCCTTTTTCAGGAAATTTTTGGTTACAACATCAAGTTGCATTGTTCATGTAATTTTCTACAATCTTAACAGCATCTGGATATGTTATCCTTAAATTCATCATCTGCAGTTAGTATATTGAGAATTCAGCCTTCATATTCCCCCACTCCCTCCCAAAACCTCCTGTCCTTCTGCTTGTGGAGGGAAGTTGAAGTGGTTGTGCTCTAATGCCTTGTCATAGTTAAAAAGAGTGCAATGTGAGTCTGGCTTTGCCCAGATCTGATGGCTTCAAAGGCAATATTACAATTTGGGATCCTGGACTCCCAAGAACTTCAGCTTGGTACTGCCACCTTTGTCTGTGTGCATCTTTTTATAATGTCACATTGCCTCTTCAGCATTTTATCATCTTCTGTCATCTGGTGACTCTGTCAGGGAGGCTGTCATGAAATCACTAAAAAATCAAGACAGGCAAGACTTTGGTTTGACTTGAATGAAGCCCTGACATGATTTTTCTGAAACTACCAAATTTCTGCTTGGCAGTAAGCTGAAAGGAGTGTTGGAAACCTTTGCCAGATAAGTAATTCTTGCATTTTCTTCTGAAGTAGGAACATATTTATAGAATCATACAATATGCTGAGTTGGAAGACACCCATAAGGATCATCAATTCCAACTCCCGGCTCTGCACAGGACACGCCATGGGCATTACTAATATTTTATTTTACTTTTTTTGCAACTTTTCATATATCTAATAAAAATTTTAAGTGAAGTGGGCATTTACTAAGTACATTTTTAAAACTAATTCTGTTTTTTAAGTTTAATTCTATTTTTTTCACCAAAAAATTATTTGAATGCAGTAGATGAAAACGTGCTTCAGTGCAAGTTTACTGAAACATATTTGTCCTCACAATAGATAAACAAGTAGAAGGTGACACTTTCTTCATACAGCATGTGTTTAAATATTTGTGTTAAGCTAATTCCAAAGGCAAACAACAAATACAAATATAATTTCTTTTTGCTGTCCTGCATCTTGCGATCAGTTCTTTGGATTACAACCTTTGGGGAATGGCTGCTAAATCATGGCATGAGATTAGTGTTAAGGGGAAAGTTAACAAAATGAATGGCAGAAATTGTGCCAAATTCACCTGCCATTCATTCCTACTAAGTTTTGCAACTGGATTTTTGATCTCCCGCAGCACCTGTCTGATCTTTTGATTAAAAAGATCATACAGGTGAAGGTGTGATCATACTGCTTCAATGTGAAAGCTCGACACTGTTATAAGGACATTGCACTGGCTGTCCCTTGCTTTCTAGAGGAGCTTAAGACATTGATTTTAAATCAGAAATCTATAAAAGGCCTGGGATAGGACAGTGTGGGAGAAGGCAGCAACATACTCCTAATGACCGAAGACAAAGAAAACCTTTCTCCTTCTATGCCCCTCAGTGGTGATGTTCCAGGAAGGCTGTAAGCATACAGTCTAATGTGATTTTTGAAACCTATGCTTCCTAGAGAATCAAAATCCCAGACGTAAGTTATTCTAGAAATCAATTAATGTTTCAAAGCTCCTAGGATTTCACTGTATGCACTGTATTGTTGTCAGGGTACCTAGAATTTTAGACTGTATTTTAGATAACAATCATGTAATTTAAAATACTTGTGTACAACACACACACATTCTACATACATTTTTTCCACCATTCAGGAAGGTACTTCATTTTACCTGCAAACTTAACTCTAGTCAAGGAAGTACCTAAAAAACTTTAAGACTGTTGAGTTTGATGAGACTAAAACCTGTATTTATGGTTAAACACATACAGGCTCACAAAGAGGTGGAGTTTTATTGTAGGTTGTTCTTTTTTAAGTGATAATACGTTTTTTTCCTATAAACAGATCTAAATTAATAGAGAGAATCAGGTTTTTTGTAGTCAGTCACTGCTGATGAGTTGAAGCATTCAATGGTTCCATGCTTAATTTAATACTTTAAAAACCAAAGCATTAAACTCAGCTAATGCTTTGCTTGCTAAGTGACAAATGGTAAAAATACATTTAATTAGTTTAATTTTTTTTTTGCAATGCTGATGGAAGGAAAAAAAAAGTAAGGCCTGGCTTTTGCTTTCACAAAAGATTCTATTTGACATTTATGACTAAGAATGCATGAAATGACAGTGAACATTTACACCTCTTTTAATTAAATGATCTCTTAAATAGTGGGCTGTTAAATTGGAAAACAGAATTGCTGGTCCTTGCTATTTGAATGTGGTTTGGTTTTGTTCTGTTGGGGCTTTTTTTGGAGTTTCTAGAATCATCAAAAAAGAAATGAATTTAAACTTTCATGGAAAGAAAACTTAGAAAGATAATCAGTATTATTTGAAATTGAGGTGAAAAAATCTTGAAAATTTGACCCTACTTCATATGAATTGCCCTGAAACAAAGAGACAAATAAAAAGAGATTTAAATGTATGTGCTATTATCATGACTTAGAAATTAACTTCAAGTATTTTGATATCTCTTGCATGAAATTTTAGTACTTGTTGAAAGCTGTGATACTACAGTAGTGGGAATTCTTGGCATCCTGAGCATAGACTTGGTAGATAAATGTAAGATTTGCCAAAGTGAGTGTGTCAGAACAATGTCCTTTCCCGTTTCCAGAGCTCATTCCGGCTTTTCCCGTGTACAGAATGTGCAGTGATGAATAATTCTGCCTTGCTACATTTTGTTTGCAAAGAAACATTTTTGCCAGCAGATAACCAGTTGCACTCATTAATCTATAAAGAAGGGTCCATAAGATGGTGCTGTATCTTAAATCTGACCAGAATAATTTGCATTGAGAAATAAAAATTATGCTGCAATTGTAGCTTAGAACACTTATTGTAAGCTGAATGATGGTAACAATTTCTTTGGCAAACATATTGCAAATGTTGGTTTCCAGTCACTCCAGTATGTTAATTTACATGTATTAAAATATTAGTCACAGCATTTTTGTTCAAGCCTGAAAAGTGTAAAACCATCTGAAAGGTAGTATCAGTCATGCTGAGGTTATGAGCAGTCAGTACCTTGCTTTCACAGCTGAGTTTCATTCCATCCTTTCTTGCTAAAGCCAAGTGATGGCACAAGGACTCCTTCAGACATTATTTTAATGGGAAAAAAACCAAAAAACCCCAGTGCACTGGGGCTTCTACTTAAAGGGCTAAGTTGGCTATTAAAGATAATGGCCAAATCTGTCCAGCAAATGAAAAGACTATGGGAGAAATGAATCTGAGACATTATAGCCACCCACACAGGCAACAAGACCAGAAATTTCATGTGCAGCCAACACATAGTTTTGTGGGATTTTGGTGATAACAATGGTGTCAAATGGAGGACTGGCTGGAGAGCAACCAAGTACAGCATTATCCCACTGGAGCCTGGGCAGGGGATCATAGCTCAGTAATAGCCTTTCACTGCATCTCGTGGCTGCAGTAATGCAGAGCCAGGGCTGAGCTGCCAGGCCAACCAAGCTACTGACAGGAGCAGGAAAAAGAGGCTGTCAAAGAGGGAATGGGCTGTCACAGCTCCTGAGGTCTGTGCAATTCCATGTGCGTTTCAGCTGGAAGGCTACTATACTTCAAAGACCTTGTTGCACTGGGAATTTTACCTTCTTGAATCACCCAGGTTTGCCCATGCATTTTTCTCCCTGTTCATTTCTCTGAGGGGGTGCGATGACAAGAGCAACTGATCAGTTGATAAATCTCTGTTTTTCTATACAGTGTATTTCAGTTACTCATTTTCTTCTGGAGTTACTTGTACATAGTCTGAGTCAGTCTTTCTCCATGAAAAGAAGAATCAGGGAAAACAAAATATGCAAAATGTAGAAACGCAGAAATAGAGGAAGAAGGAAATATAGGTTCAGTGCAGCATAATGCTGTGGGCAGTAAGGAAAAAAGGAAATGGTGAATGATTTTTCAGTGGTCGAGAGAGAGGGCACTGAGTGTCAGCAGTGTACCTGAGCTGATCCAGCATGGTCTAGGAGATGAAATATGCCAATAAGAAACTCATAGCCTCTTCCCTCTGTTTTTGAAGTATTTGAATGATGGTATCTGCAGACTTCATCCTCCTTTGCCTTTTTGGATAAACCTGTCACCCTGTTGATTCCAGACCTGGTGAAACTTCAATTACCTCATTGGGTAATGAGGGCAAGAAGGACTAAGTAAAGAAGGATAGCAACTTTTTTTCAGATGGCTAATGGATTTAATTCACAGGTAAATGTTATGGAGAAAAACCTGTGTTCTTATACTCCTAACATAGTCCCTAGATTGAAAAAAATCACTACTTTTGGTGAAAAGTACAACACAAACTTGAAAGATATTTTTCATTTTTTTCTCCTTGTTATTTAGCTGTTGAGCATAACCTGAAATATCATTCTTAATAGTGTGTGGTCTTATGATACCACCTCTCTGCAGGTAAATTGATTGTTGAACCAGTTCAGAGGATCAAGAAAGAAAAGGGAAGCATAACCTACTTCAATAGAACTAACATAAACTGGAGGCTAAAAATATACATATATAAAGCAAATGTAGTGTATGCCTGCTCATTCATGGGATGCTCTAGGATTTGTTGCAAAAGATTACATGACAGTGTAAGGCTAGAACTTCTACCTTGCATATCATGCAACAGATGTCACTATATTCTGGTTTCATTTAATTCCGTGAATTCTTGTTAAAGATGCTTCAGGATTTTTTTTTTCTTCCTTCCTATAGGTCCATGTTTCAAGCAGCTTTTTGATTGCTTTCTGGTGTAATGATGCAAGACCTGATCACAGAGACAGCTAACTCTGCTGATGTGCTGTGTTATTATAATGCCACCTGATACCTCATTTGTTTGATACATTAGGTAGCATACCACATCAGCAAAGCAAAGTGCTCACATCATTTCTAAAAAGATGGAATGTTTCAGTGGCAAGCATGAATTCAGGGTAAAAGCGATAGATGTGAAGCAGTGCCAAAATGCCCCTTGGCTTTTTCTTTTTCACTTTATGAAACTTGTGAGATAATTCAAGAACAAGACCTATTAAAAAATATGAACTCATGAACTGATCCATTATAATCTCAACATTACAGAATTCTTGGTTTATTTTGTATATATACCATCATCAAAATAAAAAACCAAAAAAAGTAAACTTTTCTGGAATGTACTTATTTTATGGTTTTATAAAGCAGCTATCTCCAGGAGATCTGATGACTAAATACTGTGTTTTCAGTAGGTATATAAATGACATACAAAAAGAAGTAACTTCTAAAATGAATTCTACAATAGGTCATAAAAGCCGTAGATGCTTGCACTTAACAGCCTTTATGACAGGTAAAGACATCAGAGTGCCTCATGAGGAACAGGTTCCCTGAGCAAAGGTCACCTCCTGAGAGACTAAGCCCCATGAAACAGCAACAGCACAAACAAATCACTTCTCTGAACTCTGGTTCTATGACAAAACATAAAAGGGAGGTAATGACTTAAGCAACCAGGTTTCATACCATTAAGAATATTTAGGTGTTGTACCCCATTCCTGATGTAGGGATTCCTGAGGGCATCCCAGGCTGGAATACAGTCTGCATCTATTTTACACACTTCTACAGTGCCTCTGTAAATCCCTGGGTATCCACTGTGACCAGAGCTGAGAGGCACCTCTCAGTGTTCCTGTGAGGTTCCATCACTCGCACCATTCCCCGCCTGGACTGCAGTGTTGTGTCTATGCCTGGCCCCGCCTTAAAGACAGGCCGCATCTGCCTGTGGGACAGGGACGGAGCAAGCTCCATTCCTGCAGGTTCCTTGCTGAGGCTCTGCAGTCCCTGGGCCAGAGTGCAGTTCTGATGGGTGCCCTGAGCAGCAGAGAGAGGAGCTGTCTGGGAGAGGTGAGACAGCCTCATAACTGAGGTGCACATAGTGTGTCTGCAGGTACACAACACACCTTTCACACACACCATTACTTCTTTTGCCCAACAGGTTCCTGGTTCACATTTGTTATTCATCATGTCCTGGCTGACTGATAAAGCTCATCCAGCTATGCCCTTTCTTCTGTAGGCCCTAGCGATTTGGTGCTGGTGGAGGTCACTCTCTGCCTGCTGCTCTGTTTGGCATCCTTAGGCTGCTTGTAGAAAGAGACTTGGAGCCGCATAAAGATGTGTGCTCTTGGACTCATTCTCTCTGTAGGTGGACTAAGGGCTGAACTTGGGACACCCTTCACAGCATCCCTTCCGTGCACATATATGTGAGTGCTCTGTCACAGTCCTTTTGGTACAGGTTATTTCTGAGGTACATTTACTCCCTCTGCAAGTGGAACTCTGCAATGGAGAATTACTGTTCATGGTCTGACCATGGGCCTTCTCAATTTTATTTTCATCTTTCCCTACCATGACATCCAATTGCAGTTCTTTCCCTGCAAGGTCATTCATGGTCCCCTATGTGACATTTGTGGTCCAGTTTCCTGAACATGCTTTCTAAGAGGCACTTTTTCCAGTTGGATGGAAAGTCACTGTCACTGTGATCTCCAAGGAGCACTCTGGGCAAGCAACAGGATGAACAGCCCTGAGCCTTCTCTCCTTTTCCTCATGCTTTCATGCCTAAGTATTCCTGGTATGCTTGTCAGGTAGCTAGATTGTGAGGATGATGAGGGAATTTACCTTTCAAAAGGTAACTGAGTGGTACTTACAAATGTGGATGAAGCTTTGAAATGAAGTCCTTCCACTCTGAGTTAAGACCATCCAGCAGAGGTGGCTGCTGATCTGCTTGTCCCTGTAGCCTTAGCAGTCAGGGCTGCTCAGATGGGGGAAGTTCTTATTATTCCCAACCAACAGTAGAGGAGGTGAATCTCTGTCTCTAAAATACATTTTTTTTAATGTCCATTGTTATGTGAGGTCTTCAAATTTCAAGGGCCTTTTCCAGCCTAAATGAGTCTATGATTCTGTGTGTCATGAAGAGTGATCTCAGCCCAAAGCCACTGGATCCTGCAGTTCCAGTTTCATGTTGCTGGTCTTTATGCACTAGTTCAGAAGTCTTTGGCAAGCTGTGGGTTGGTGGTCTGGTGGAGAACTGTCCTGTCTTTATGTGCACAGAAGGCTCACTAGGAGTGGCAAAGACTATCTCTGTTCACAAAGAGCAATTAACAACTACCCAGCTCTGCCAGGCTACCCTGTACTGTGACAGAGTGGAAGAAATGTAGATAGTCAATCAGTTGTGAAAACCTGCTTAAGGTTAGAAATACTACAGTGGTGATTTTCAAAGCATGGATAGTCTTCCTTAAGGAGGTGGGGGAACATATGTAGCTTAATTTCCATGCCACGTTATCTTCAATGAAATGCAATCCTCAACTGAGATAAGGCCTGCATCCTACTTCTGAACCAAAATCTGCCAGAACAAGATTTATGGAACACTTGGTAGGCAGGCTTTGCACTGTGATTGGAGTAGAGAATTTCAAATTCTCCTTAGCAGATTCAGTGCTGAGAAGGCTCTATTAGATTTAGTGTGGGCCTGGGACACTACAGAAGGACTCTTCTGAGGAAAGGGTACAACAGCCCAAGGGAGACACATCTCCAAGGAGCAAATCCTGGTTTGGGCTGTGGTCAAAATGTTCTTGTTCCATCTGTTTCAGTGTCACAGCCAATGAGTGTTAAAGCATGGCTAGTGCTGAGAGGCTCAGAGGGGTTTAGTGCACAGAAAGGAAGTGCTGAGCACAGTGCAGGGCTGGAAGGGAGTCTGGAAGCTTCTCTTCAAATGTTTTCAATATATTCCATCTGATGACCCCAGCTGAGAACTAATTTGCATGGATTTTAGCCTTACAAGGGAAAAATACAGTGAAAAGCAGATTTTGTGAATTGCTGCTTAGAGAGCACACTTGAGCAGAACTTACTGTGCTCATTTGTCAGCTAATTCATGAGGGTTCACATCAGACTGTCAGGGTGCTTGGCTGTGTTCTGTAATGGCATTTTTTTCCACTGCTGAACAGCAATTTTGCAATCGCTGCATCAATTATTACAATGTAAAATATTTGATATGCTATTAGATGAAAAGTAAATGTATCTTGTGCTAGGAACTGCATCAGAATGTGATAAATGCACTTGATGCTCATTGGGCTTTACAGAGAGAGGCACTCAAAAGAGCAGATTGTCTAGAATGAAACTACCATCTGGAAATTTTGTCTGAAGCCTGATTACAATTAGGGTTTAAAGGGCCACTTAAAAAAAAAGTTCCTTTGAAGGAAATCTGTTTGTATGGGTAATTTAAAAACCTAACTAAATTTTAATAAATTTTGATTAAGTGGAGGTGTAGATAAACCAATATTTAATTTCTATGTCTTGAATATCAAATGTTCGACAGGATCTAAACAAGTTTAAGAAATGCTCCACAGTGTCTCAGATAACTGTATTTGCATGTAAAGAACAGTGATCTAGGCTATTTGGAGATTTTTACTTGTGATAGTAAGAGACATGCTTTGTATATTTTGGGGGGTTTGGTTTTTTTCTTGAAAAAACTCAAGCAAATTAGGTTCTTCAAAAATACAGTCATAATTTTCCTGAAAAGCTGTGAGCTTGAAGAAATTTGGTTAAGAAATAAACAAGGCACTAAGATTCAAGCAATTATGTGATGTGCTATTACTTAGGAGCCAAGGTCTGTCACAAATGTGTGTTTGTTCATGATGAGATTTTAACAGAAAAAATGTGAGTCACAGCCAAGCTCTCCCAGTTATTTTGGCAGTAATTCATTAAATGACCCAAATGGCCAAAATTATGTGTGGTTCATTTTCTTCATCTGTTCTCCAAGGAGGAGAAATGTGTGAAGAGCAGTGCTTGGCTTTGGTGGAATTATTGTCTAAGTTTATATATTTTTATTTAATTTTTATTATGTTAGCTGGTTTTTATTTTAAAAGAAGGTAAATTTGAAGTTGTTTTCTTTGAAGTTGAAGCAAGAGGGTGAAGTTTGCAGCTGAGCTTACTGCCTATGTGAATTTGTATCACATTTTCATGTGTCTGAAAAATCTGAGTTCTCTGTAATAATTTAGAAATTAAATTATTTTGTTCCTGAAGTATGAACTGTGATTTTCATCCTTGATTTTCCAGCTGATTTGGGCCTGCACCATGGGGCATCTTTAAGAAAAGCATAGCCCCTGTGGACCTGAATGGTATTCTGTGGGAAATCTGTGCTGCACAGGTATGCAATGGTGTTGTTCCACAGTTCCTGAGGTTGCCGGAGGGATGGGCAAGGGCACTTGCTGCCGCTCACCTGACAGCTTTGTGCTGGGGCAGGTGGCTGGAGCTCAGCCCGTGAAGGTGTGCAAAAGGGAGGCCAGCTGCTGCTCACCAGGATGGAGCAGGGTCTCCCAGGCAACTGAAACCATTTGGAGATGCTGGCTGTGAGAGTTTAGTGACACGGAGAGATGAGAGAGCATGCCTTAGCAACAGGCTCAATTGGCCGTAACGAATATGTACTTCTAACCACAGATGACTGCACAGAAAATTCTTCAGATTAATTTCATCTACCTGCTAACACTGTCTTCCCTCCCCCGGACTCAGAGCCAACCTGCTGGTCCTTGTGCAGGAGAGAACGTACCTGAGGATGAGCCAATTTGTGACACTGACATGATCAAACACTAGGAAGGACAGCCAGAGTTGTGTGTGATCTGCATAGCAGTGCCGTGCATGCCTGTGTCATTGCTCACCTACTGCTAGCATGGAGGGGCTGAACTGCATTCTCAGTAAGAATTATTTTCAACTGCATCAATAGGCCTCATTAGGGACAGGGAACAGGTCACAGGAAAATGTAGAAGACAAATTAAAGAGGAAGATGTTTACAGGGCTGGCTTCAAGAGAATCTTTTAATACGCAGTTCTTCATACTACTATTATCACCTAGAAAGTAGATAAGACTCATCTGTAGTATGTAAAGTACTGACACCATCAGGACTGGTTGCAACACAGTACAGATGCTTTAGAAAGAGGGACAACTTTAAAAAGAAAATAAGAGATTTCTCATTTAGTATTGTGCATATCTCTTTCAATTATTCTCTGAAAATAGTACCATTCTCTCTTTCCTGTATCCAATTATTCTCTTCATCTAACTTACTCTCTTCATTCATCTCTGAGCTCTTTACTTTTCTACATTGTCTTTTGTGGGGGTAGGGAGTCTAGAGCCAGATACATCATTCTGTCAATTCAGAGAATGGCATTATTATACTTTTGCTATTACTTTCCCACCTGCTCCTTTTAAATTCTAGCAATTTGTTTGCTTCTTAACTACTCTCACAGAGAGATCATAGATTGGTATTGCACTGCCCAGGATGATGCCTAAGTCCATTTTCTGAGTGGTTACAGTTAATTTAGAACCAAGTATTGTGGCTGCATGGTTCAAATTGCTCCTTCCACTGCTCATTAACCTCACATTTATCAACTTCTGAAAAAAGCTTAATCCTTTTACCTTTATTAATTACATTACATGAACATAAGAATGGAGAAAATGTATATTTTCGTATCATATTAAGAAAGAAGGCATTGAAAACTCAAGTTTCTACCAAATCAGGATGAAACCCTGGTACTTACTCCGTGAAAGCCAATTCTGTTCATCAGCTGTCAGAAGGTCTTTGATTGCCGCCCCTCCCCCCCCAAAAAAGAGAATTATCAGGGAAATTTCCAGAGACTATTTGGATAGCCCTAGGAAGGGCTGACAAAGAATCCCACATTCAAAATATAACGTCTGAGTTAAGTACAAATATTCTTAAGGTAATATATGTATTTGGGGTCATATTCCCTAATGATTGTCTACAGTTCTCCAAGATCAATGTGCTTTCAAATTTCTTTTTCCTGATTCACATTCCAAATTCTGCTCTCCCTTACCATGAAAATTCCTGCCCAAGGCAACTTACTAGTACACCCTTGCTTTGTCTGTCCACATCAACAGAACCAAAAGGGTGCTCCAAAATTAATCTCTATCACGAGTCTCTCTGGTCACATAAACCCTAAATTACTATCTTTTCTCTTATTATACAAAGCTGAACCTTTCCTTTGGAGCCCTACACAAATTTTGTCCCAAGATAGCTCAAGCTATTTCTTATGCTGTCAGTTATCTCTTGCCTTTTCTGCTCCTGACACTCTTCTAAAACACTGCAGCTGCACAGGCATAAGTAAAGCAGAATCTGACCTGCAGAAGCACTGCCACCAAGAAAAATGGCTGGAAGAAATCAAAGGGTTCATGGTATGCTTCCCAGTTTACTGTTGACTTTCCAGGGGCAGCCTAGCCTGTAAAACAATATGTAATGTAGAAGCTGCTGAGATGCTGTCATATTTCAAAATTATTTTCACCAGAATAAAATGATGTATTTAAACACAGTTAGCTGTGTGAGCTTTCCCTACCTAATCTTTACTCATTTGATCTGACTTTACCCATTTGATTTGATTGGATTCTCACAGACTGCATTAGACTTCTTTAATTTCCTAGGAATAAAAAGGCAATCATGAAAACTATGTCATTATAACTTCAGTAGACTCTGATATTAAGATAATAATATAAAAAAAAAAAATAGTGAAAATTCTGTGCTGCCAGGGCTAACAAAAGGTTTGCCAACTTTTAAGAAGTTTTATGCATAGAAAAAACCCCAAAAGTTTAATTTTTAATAATACAGGAAGGAAATGATGAATACTTTTATTTGTTAAATTTTCTTTATATTTGTAAATGTAAAAATGTCTTACTTTGACACGTATGGTATTCTTGATATATCATCTGTTGTATTCTCCACTGGTAGAAATTAATTAAGATCATTGACTGTAGCAGGTCTGCATTTTTCCACCTTAGTTGTTGTATAACTTACCCAGAGCAGGAACATGAGTGTAGAAGGAAGACAAAATTTCATTATTATTATTATTATTATTATTATTATTATTATTATCATCATCATCATCATCATCATCATCATCATCACTGTTTTGATATAGCTGTTAATTTATGAGCCAAACAGTAGCTGTAAGCCATGGAGGGAAGACTAGAGCCTTCAAAGCCCTGTTCATTGAAAAGGTGAACCTAGAATCTGTTGTTTTAAGTAAATTCTGGATTCCTGTTGTAGCAGCTGCAGCAGTAGCATTAACACACTGAGAGTGTTGCAGGCTTTCCATGTGAGATACTGAGCTCATTTCTGTGAATTTACATAATTTCCCTAGAAATTCTTCTGAAGTCTCTGTAGCTTCTGAGGTAAGCCCTCAGAAGAATGTCACTGAGCAGGAGGAGTTTGGAGGACAACAAGACGGCAGCAGAGCTCAGTTCTGAGAAGAAGACGCTGCTATGGACACACGTTTGCTGCCCTGGAGGGAAGGCTCAGATGTCCATAAGGACTGGAGCAGTATTCAACTGAGTGCTTTTTCTTTCAATAAATCACTCAGCTCAGTATTTTCCTGGGAGGATTAGGAGAAAGTCTTCCCCAGGAAACCTCAGAAGCTTTGTTTTCCTAACCCCTTCTTTATTCGTATAGGCTTTCCCCTAAGTAAGGATAGGGACTGTAAACCTCCCTGCAGATCTATCCTTAAAGTAAACAAATAAAAATGAACAATATTGTTAAACAGGCATCTAGGAATTGGACAGTTGATACTGGAATTACCTAACAGCCATCTGGCTCTGAAAGGAGGAATTGGCTGACAGTTCAGCTCTAAAAGAAACAAATGGCACTGGGTATTTCTCCCTGAACTTTTATTTTTTATTTGGAGGCAGGGAAAAAAATAATAATTAGTATATGGTGACTACATTGAAGAAATCTGTCTCTCATGGTGTTTCAAGGAAATAAATGACCACAAAAGGACTAAATTCAGACTGGGATGCATCCTCTTTTACTTGTAGTTTTTTACATGACTGTTTGTGAGCTAAACAAGCCTCTTTCTATTATATATCAGTGATGTGCTCTCAGGCCTATACTGTCCCCTTCTTCCCAGGAAAGTGGACGAAAATCACTGTAAACTCTCCTCTTCTAGAGGAAAACTCCCAACTTTTTGTGTGGAGCGAGCAGCCATGAAGAGCAGTATCTCTATTCAGCACCATGTCCATTGAGGTGTCTGGCCTTGGCCACTGGTGCCCATCAGGCTGGCTCTGAGGTGTGTTGCCTGTGGGCTGAGAACTTTCCCTTCTGTCTTCCTCTTGATGGTTCTTGACAAATCATCTGACATTTGATAAAAAATCCAAACTCGTACCTCTGTATCCACCTTTTATGATTGTACACTAGGTTCACACAATGTGCTTCAGACATTGGGCCTTATTCAGGGATTAAAGAAGTCTAAATCTGTTTTACTGACTTCACTGGGCTCCTTGCTTTGCTTAAAAGGACTCAGATGAAATGTGGAAATGATAAGGCCTTCAGTGCTGTGTGTGGTAATTTCTCCTCCTTCATGTGTGGCATTTTTTCAGTGATGCTTTTCTATTTGCTCAACCTACATGTCACTTGGATTGCTTGAAGCCATTAGACTTGATGATTTCTTTGCAAAATGAAGTGGAAAAACATATTCAGTCAAGGCTGGCCCCTGAAGAAAACCATTGTTTGCAGTGATTCAATTTAATTTCAAACATATCACATCAGTTTCTATTGTTAATTTTAGCATTTCAGCACTATGGAACCTGATGAGACAAAATTGCATTTTCACTGTAAAATCAGATTTAGCTTTTTGAGTGATGAACTGGTGAGTGATTGTATTTCACTATGTATATTGCAATGATAAGAACATGCTCTGCCACACAATGATAGCTTATATGCAACCAGTTTTGGGTTGGGTTTTTTGTTTCTTTTTTCATTTTACTTTTAATATATGTTTGTGTGTGAGAGGTATTTGGGTCAGAAACTGCCAGGGCCTCTAAGTTTTAAGACCCCAAACTTTGCCAGTGAGCTTGAATCTGCAAATTTGTTAGGATGTTCCTTTAAAGTATAATGTTTTTTTCACAGCCTTGGACCTTCTGACACTGTGCAGTTGGATATTGTTGTTTGCTTAAGTGCAGTGTGATTAGCTGTCCTTGAAAATATCATCTGTGGCAGTTTGATTGTGTAGCAAAATGCCAGGAGTCAAAGGACACAAGAACATCCTCTACCCCCACCAGATATATACTTACACATTCTGCAGCAGGTATATTATTTTTAGGATTTGATTTGGGAAAATATTCCTAAGAAAGACAACTCAGAAAGATCTATCTATTTAAAAGACACTGCCCTAAGGAGATGTATGGGTTCATATCTTGGCATTTGCAGGAAAAGATGTTTAAGTGTGTATATTTTCCAGAATCATGGCCCTAGATTTATTCCCTCTGGAATCCGTCAGCTGAACCAATGTTCGACACTTAGACTTGGAAGGCCCAGTAATACCTTTAATAATTTGAGTCTGCCCTTTAATTAGGTTTGCAAACTCCTTGAAATGTAGCATGACTTTAAAACTGCAGAATCCTTAGAGTTTCCAACATGAACATGCTTTCAGTTTAAGAAAAAGATAGGAATTTATTTGTTTACATACAATATAAAATTTAGGTTTTACAGTTTTGAATGCAGAAGATGATTTTCTATAGGTAAAACTTCTGAAGGGTTGATAAATCATTTGCTCTACATGGGGAATCCATATTTTAAATTTTTTTAAAATGTAATTACATGAGTCAGAAAATCTATTCAGATATGAACAACATGGTTCTTCTGAGATATTAATGCTTTTTATTTGCAAGAAATTTTATTTATTTATTTATTTATTTTTATTTGCAAGAATTTAAGGACGTTCCATGCAGCCTGGAAGAAGTCAGTCTTTTGATCTGATGGGTAAAAATTAACTGTGGAAAGTTCATGCAGTATAAGACAGATCAAACTAGCAATTACTTTTTATGTTCCTATTTGAAACTTTTGGGAGGATTTTTTTTATGTTACAATTGCAAAAAAGTCTTTGAAGACTAGACTGAGGATCAGAAAGCTTTCTCAGGTGAATGAAATCAAATGCTACAGATTTATGTCTGTTTTCCTTAGACTAATCTATTAGCAAGTTTGTAAAATACAATGCTGCTAAGCAGACTGATAAATTTACAGCTTGGAAGTCTGTGTGAGAACACCGTGAAGTCTAACAGCCATGTGCACCCTCAAGCCAGCTAGTTTGGTTTGATTTATTCCTCCTTTCTCTCCTGTAGCCGCGAGTCTCTGGATTCTTGTAACATACAACTTGCACAGTTACTTAAGTACAGAGCACCATACCATGGGCAAAAGTATAAATTAATAGAACACTTTGATTTAAGCACATCACCATCATTTTGCACAGCTTGTATCGTCACAGAAGCAGAAAAGTACTTGGAAAATCTGCTGCCAGGTATAACCTGCTTTCTGCATGCTCCGGTCCTTTGCTTCAGCATCTACCCAATCTCTGCCAAAGTCTTGTGACTCCAGCCACTGTTCCTATCATCCCATCATCACCAGAACAGAGGAGTTGTTTTATTTCATATTTATGCCATAGTGTATAGTACATAACTATTTTGATTTACACTTAGAGACCATAATCTTCTCTCCCTGCAACCAGGAACTGACCTCACTCAGTTTTGATGCAAACATCTGTTTTTTCTCAAGTACCTTTGAGCAACAAACTGACTGAATGGTGGGCTGTCAGGACATTTGATTTATAAGTTTTGACTAGTTACATAAACCTATGCTGTGACTTTTAACTATTTTTTTTTTTGTTTTTACCAGATTTCCTATCCTTGTATTGATTGCTGCTGTTCTGCTTTTTATTCCTCTTAGTTTCTCCTCAGTAGCATTTTCTACACTGTAATGATACTCCTCAGTGCTGAAAAAAAACCATACATGGAGAAACTCATCATTAAAATACTAAAAAAAATTAAATAAAATAGATAGACTGCATTTTTATTCATAGAATCGCCATGCTTATTATCATGGGATGTTACTCAAAATGGTAAAATTTAATCAGAAAAGACAGACAGGTGTCTTATCTGAGTCTGTATATCCTTCTGTCTGTATATCCTTCCTGTCTAACTTTCACATCTGGACTGTCATTTTGTTCTATATAATTGTGATACAATTCATATATCACACAGGCATAAAGTGATGGTGACAGGTACAACTGCTACTTGACAACTTGTCCCAGACATTAATTTCCTTCTGCATTAAAAAAAAAGTGTCACCTGAATATCCTCAGGACTTGCTCTTGCAAAGATTAATGTTTATAGTGGTTGGTCCAGAGAAATTCATGCCAGTCAACCATGGTTTTTAAAATAGTTTAATATAGAAGTCATTTCACAAAAGGTCTTTCTTCCAAGACTGTTTCCTAACCCTCACTCAAATGGCATTCCTTAAGAAATAGCTTTGAGAGAATAAAGTAATCATGTTCAGGAGTGAGGATTCACTGTCAGAACAGAAAACAATTAAGAAAAATTAAAAAGTAACCACAAGCAAACAGGATGTCCTATAGAACTATAATTTGAGATATAGAACTGAATTTCTTAAGTATGACTATGTACTATTTTATTTCAGGAAACCAAGGGCTTCTCAAGCCTGATTTTTCCACAGCAGGGATTTCTCTGCTAGCTGCTCTTACTCCTGTATTGCAGCGTTTTACATATCTGATGGTTTCTATATTTGTCACACCATTTGCAAGCAGCTGTACTTTTTGCACCACGACTTTGAGTTAGCTAAGAGTCAGAGACAACTTTAACACAGGATTGCTGTGCACAGACAGACCAGATATGGTTATTATTAAGCAATTACAGGCCTGGATGTCTCAGCAAATCACCATGATCACAACCCTGTTCTGTCTATTGATGGCAATCATGCTGCCTCACGCTGTGATCTTGTTAGAGCTCATAAGCAAAACAGAGTGGGGCTGGTAAGGCAGCAAGATGGATTTACTTTGGAAATAAGGCAGAAAAAAATAATAAAAAATGAATTGGTAATTGAAGAGGTAGCATCTCATACAGTCAGCGTTGCCAGTATACAATTTTATCCTGAAGCTTCTGGTAGTGGAATTTTTATTATCTCCTGATTTTCTAGGCTACTAAGGAGACATAAGTGTAAATCTAATTAAGGAGATCATAGATAGTAAAAATAGATTTGAAAGATATCCCATGTGTATGTGGTAAGATGGTAAAGAATGCCCCCCTATGTTACTCTTTTAAATACTCTCAGTCTTGATGTTTGGCTTGCAATCTTTGAATACCTGGGCAGAAATGGAGCACACCACAGCAGAACCCTTCTGATGAGACACAGCTCCACAGAGCTCACCCCATTGTGGCAGCTGTATTTCTGACCTTGGAACACCCACCTCTGCCAGGAGTGAAACACCTGACCATCCTGTGCTTCAGGAGGACCCTGGGCAACAGACTCTGTGCTGAGTAAGTCAAAGACTGTGTTTTTCTCCAATATCAAGTTTTTCTACAAGATCAATGAAAATATACAATATTTTCATTGCCATAGGAAAAGCTATCCCTGCACTATTTCCCATGCCTGCTGCTTCTTATTCTCACATCATTAGTTCCCTTGTACTAAGTCAACCTCCTTTCAGCTGCACAACAAAGGATTTAAGATCTGATGTGGGTTAGAACACACCACCTTGGGGGGGGAAGAGAGGAAAAAAATCATAATTAAAAAAGAAGATTAATTTTAAAACAGTTGAATAGTCCCAGAAACCTTATGGATTTTTAAAATCATCCTCACAAACTTTTTAAACAGTGATAACAATAATGGCTTCTCTTAACTGAAGCTATGTATAACAGAACTGCAGTGAAAGAAAAAAAAGCAGTAACTGAATGCTCCTTGGAACACCAAGGAGTGACCCATCATCTAACTGGGTCTGACATGTGGGATCAGAGATTGGAAAAGAGGCTGCTCTGCCTAAAATGTGTATGCACCAGCCGGGAGGCAGTGTGAGTGGGTTGCCCGGTTTACCCGTGCCAGGCCTGATGGGCCTGCTGAGAAATGCTTTGCTCTCAGGCAAAATGCTGGAAGGGTTCTATGAATTTTATTGAATTTATTTTGAAAGTCTTTGAGACATAATTTCTCTCTCTTTTCTGCAGGGCAATTCATTCTGTGGTTAATTGTGAGCATAGTTGAATAGTTTACATTAGGCCTATAGCAATATTAGGGCAAAGGTTTGTCAAAGAACAATGTAGCTACCAGAAATTGAAGGTGCCTTATTGTAAATACTGGAGGCAAAAAAGTCCCAAGGCAAATGACTTGATGAACTAGACAAATCCTTTTTCACATAACAGTCTGCAGCATTATTTCATGTAGTAGAAAAAAAATACTTCAGAAATCTGGGTAAATACAAGATACGAAGCCCTCTCTCACAGGCTTTCCTATTCAGATTAAAAGATTGAAGTTTTAGAATGATTACATAGAAGTTTTCTATTTGGCATGTGGCAGATTATCCCTTTGCCAAACAAAAATACATAAAGATTTCTGCAAAGACTTCGTCATAGCTTGGCAGTAAAGAAAAGCTGAGTCTTTGAGGTGAGAGATGTATGAAATTATTGCATGGAGTGACAGAAGCGAACCAGGAAAGGATGTGCTACTTATCAAGATTTTCTGTACTTCCCCTTTGCAATCTAAATTACCTAAGGTCTTCTCCAGCCCTTGGGCAGAAAAACTCTATAAAGGAATAAAAATGTCAACCACAGACCTTAACTTTGCAAAAAGCTGCAATGATTTAAGAAGTTCTTAACTCAGAGGTGTTTCTTGGAACTTTTCTTCTGGGGATACTAGCTTCCCAAGCTCTTCTGCTGAACAGATGGGATCACAGAAGCATTCTCTCTGGAGCATTTAAAGAGGTGATCTGAGTTAATTTGCCTGATTTTGCCTGAATTGGTTGATGAAAAATTCACCTCTTATTCCACCACAGCTGAAAAGCGTCTCAGCTCCAGCTGGTGCATCTGCGCAGGCCTGAGGCTCCAGCTGGCTCTTCAGGGGAAGGTGAGCTCTGAGTTTTAAAGTGCAGTTCACAAATTCACCCTTGGTCATTAGCAAAGCAGAATAAAACCCTGATTTTGTTAATCAGAGATCATTATCTTGGTTCAAATACTGCACTGAGAAAGATCATCATTTAACTGTTAACAGTTTTGTCCTTTGGGTCTGTCCCTTGAGTTCCTCTGTTTCACACATGCAATTACTTTCCATATATATAATTGGTTTTGAATCTCCTTGAATGACAGTGAATATTGCTTCCCTCTTAGACGATCAGTTATACTAAAATTAGCTTGTCTTAAAACCATTGACACTCGCATCAAAAATATGTTTTTAATATAACTGTCATTGCTCACTGCAACTTGATTTTAACTTGGGGTCTATAATGATTAAAGCATTTAGCTAATGAGAGCATGTCCAAAAACTACCAGAATAATGTAATATGCAATGCCTGATTATATATTTTTAATGCTTAGAGTTTTTTTAAGTACCCTTAAATGAGGACCTCAAGAAAAAAAATAATAAAACATATTTCACTCACATAAAAAGATACTAAGACTGCCTTTTCTTTCTTTTGTGTTCATACTAATTATGAAAGTGACATCAGTCAGGTCTTTGGGTGTTTCAGTAGCCAAGCAAACAAGTTTCTGTTTGCAGCTGTGCCAAGCAGAACAGTGCCATCTAGTCGTCTGCAAGGCGGTGATTCCCAGTGCTGTGCTGTGACCTGACCAAGTGTGGGCTGTAGTTCTCCTACAGGTCAGTTCATTGCTGTTATGACTTGGTTTTAAGGAGGACTTTTTCTAAATTGCTCTTATATCAGCAGCAATGAGGTTGTTTCAGACTGACTTTTTTTTGTGCTGTTTGTGGAATACCCTGAACACAAAGGAAATAGAGCTGAAAAACAGTTCACAGAGTTTTAAATAGGTGATTTGTGTTATAATCAAGTATCATCATGGTCCTGCTGCCTGATAACAAACCAGCTTTACTCCTATGAGCTTATATAAAACCCAATTTTTTTTTCACCTTATTTGATAAATTACATTCCTTTAGTTAGCAGTTCCCCACAAAACAATTTATTATCTTAGCACAGAAATTAGGAATACATTCAGCACTAAGTGACCTTAACTGGTAACTCTAAAAGGCTGGATGAGAAGTTTCTGTGAAAAAGCCCAAAAGCTGGAATCACTCATGTTGACACAAGTACAGATACTTATTTTTAATTATGGAAGGTGCAATACATGATAACAAAATTTTATATATAATTTGTAGTGAGGAAGTGACCCTGTGAATAAGTGTCAACACTTCATTTTTTGTCAACTAGAGATGGACATGGTAGGAAATAAATGGCCCTCACATGTTGCAAAACCATATTCAGATTGGAACTGTGTACAGAGGTTAGTACAAAACCTACAATGCACAAAGTGACTTCTGCTCTCCTTTTATCTGATTTAAGTTCAGAGAGTCTACTGGGACCATCAAATTCAGCAACAATGGAGTTAGAACTCAGATTCTGAAGCATTTATATTGGTTGCATCATCATGGTGCCCAGGAGCCTGAAGCCCTGGTTCAGAATGGTTTATTGCCACAAACACGACATAATAAACAGCAGATTTGACACAAGGTAGGGCAGTGCTGACTGCCATTGCTGAAGATGTCAGTGAGACCTTTGTGCTAGTCTTGGCGGAAGGCAACCCAAAGGCCTCCTTGAAAAACTAGAAACTGCACACTGGAAGATGGTATTATGGGAATGAGAGCTGTGAGGCAACTCCTGACACTGAATAAGAAGTGGAATAGACAGAGGCTGCAAGGAATCCAAGACACACGATGTGTAGCTGCAGAACAAAAAAAAGGAGAATTTCTGGAGAGACAGCAACATTGCTATAGCCACAAGCCAAGAAGGTGCTCCTTGAATAAAAATTTTGATAGATACAATTGGGCAAGAAGACACATCAGAAACAGCAAAAAAAATTGTAACAGCAATCACATACGGAAATAGAAATCTAGCCAAATATTTAGCTGCAAGATAGTAAGAAATATCATAATTTAGAAATATTATTTAGAAAAACTCTTGGTGATTGAGAGTTCTTGCCAAAGGTGCCAGCTGTGCTGTGGACTTGACTGACAGGCTAGATGGAGGCGGTTTCCATGGTCATGACCAAAGGTGCAGGAGACATAAACACAGACAGGACCAACTACACACAAGCAAACTAAAGGGCAGGCAGAGCGGGAGAGAATCAAGAGCTGCTGGGAAGTCAGGCTCACAGATTTAAAGTTGCAGAGAGGTAGAAAAAGTTGATAAGCCCAGGAGAGGCTGTGGCACTGAGGTGATGTGGGTGATGGAGAAGAATCTGGTCACGAGGGGGTCACTCCCTGAGAACAAAGGCAGGTGTGTGGCCTCCATGGCAGCTGAGGAAGTTGTAATCAAAGCTATGAGCTGAGTGAGGAGCTAAAGATAAAGCACTGACCATGTGGGAGTTGGGTCAGCAACAGAAAGCCCTGTCATCCCCCAGGTGAATCTGTCAGATTTTTTAAGGGAGTGCAAAACAATATCAAGACTGTGGTATGCTCATTAAGTTCAGTAAAGGGTGTAGACTGGTTTTTCAATTAAAGTGGGGAGAACTTTAACAAACCAGCTGACAATCTATGATATTCCTTCTAATGGACTGGAGGACAAGGTGAGAAGGTCCCTGGGTATCAGGTAATAGTTGGCAGGCAGGTAGGCCAGAGCACTTAACCATGGAAGCGGGTGGATGAGACCGCTCTGACATTTCTGCTCAAGTAGAGGTGTTATGGCAGAAAGAGTAGAAAGGATTTTGAAAGAAATTTCAACTTAGGCTCCAGAACACTCTCTGTACATACATGAAGCTCCTCCATGAAGGCCTCAGATACAAAAGTAAACAGAACTGCAGCCTTGCACCCTGTGCAGGATTGATGGGTAGGTAAATATCAGTGACTGCAATAGGGCTTTCTTGTCCAAAGAGCTTTTTGGGCTATGAAAATGCAAATTTCCTAGAAGTCATTTTTCCCTATATGTCTCCAAAAGGTGAGAACCTCTTAAGATTAAGTGGAAAGGGGACAAATAAATAAAGTTTGCCTTAGTCTCTGTAAAGATCATACGATAGCTAAGGAGCATGGCAAGGAAACAGCAAGACAATAATAGCAGTAATGAGAAAGTATGGGTATACTAGCTTTACATATCTATCTATCCACCTAAGTTTGGGCTCAAAGAGTTAGAGTGAACAGCATGACATCAGACTGGTGACCTGTCACTAGTGGGGTTCTGCAGGGCTGCATCCTCAGCCCTGTGCTCATCAGCATCTTCATAAATGACTTGGATGCAGGACAGGAAGGGATAGTGAGCAAGTTCGCAGATGATACAAAACTGGGAGGAGCTGTTGACTCCCTCGACACTGGGGAGGCCCTGCAGAGACCTCAACAAATTAGAGAACAGAGCAATCACCAACCATATGAAGTTCAACACTGGAAAGTGCCAGATTCTGCACCTGGGATGGGGCAACCCTGGATGTAGGGACAGACTGTGGAATGAGGTGCTGGAAAGCAGCACCATGAAAAGGGGCCTGTGGGTCCTGGTCGATGGCAGGTTGAATTTGAGTCAGCAGTGCCCTGGCAGCCAGGAGGGCCACTCGTGTCCTGGGTGCATCAAGCACAGCATTGCCAGCCAGGCAAGGGAGGCGATTGTCCCACTCTGCTCTGCACTGGGGCAGCCTCACCTCAAGTGCTGGGGGCAGTTTTGGGTACCACAATATAATAAAGACATTAAACTATTGGAGAGCATCCAAAGGAGGGCAATGAAGATGGTGAAGGGCCTTGAGGGGAAGCTGTATGAGGAGTGGCAGAGGTCACTTGGTCTGTTCAGCCTGGAGAAGAGGAGACTGAGGGGAGACCTCATCAAAGTCTACAACTTCTTCATGAGAGGAAGAGGAGGGGCAGGCACTGATCTCTTTGTGGTGACCAGTGACAGGACCTGAGGGAATGGCCTGAAGTTGTGTCAGGGGAGGTTTAGGTTGGATACTAGAAAAAGATTCTTCACCTAGAGGGTGTTTGGGCACTGGAACAGGCTCCTCAGGGAAGTGGTCACAGCACCAGCCTGCCAGAGCTCATGACAATGCTCTCAGGCACATGGTGTGATTCTTGGAGGTGGTGCTCTGCAGGGCCAGGAGTTGGACTGGATGATCCTTGTGGGTCCCTTCTAATTCACCATATTCTGTGACTCTGTGATAATATAAGAATCCTGAGATTATGCAGTCCTGTGCGTATAAGGGACCAAGTCATCAGCTAGTGCAACTCTGTTAATATCCATCAAACAACATGTAATTATATGCAGAGTGTATGAATCTTGTTCTTAGCTTTTTGTTGCTCATTCTAAGGGGAGGAATCTATTCTTTTTAGCAGGGACTATCATTTCACTCAGGAAAACAAGTAAAGAAAAGTACAGATAAGTCACTAATATTAATGGAATCTGCCTGTGTGGATTCACCATTCAAAAAACACTCCCACTCCTGAACTCAGTAGTATTTGTTTTGTAATCCTTTGTATTGTGTGCTCTCAAAGTATGTTTTGGAACAAACAGTTGTTCACATAATTGTTCTAAGCCATAACAACACAGACTTTACATTCATAATTCTGTTTTGCATTTAGACAGAAGTTCATTTATTTCCCCTTGGGTGCTTTATATTGGGGGGGAAAAAATCAAAAATGGTATTTTCAGGTACAAAGTTATTTTCTTCTAGTATGTTCTTTTGCAGATGGTGAAAATACTTCTCCCAAAGATTTAGTAAGACAAAAAGATTAAATACATTCTTAGTTCTGAGATGGGCCAAGCGTAATAAAAAGTCACGAGACATGGTGATCCGAGGCTTTGCAGCCATGTGTTACTGTAATGCTGTAGTGTGGTAGCCATGCCTAGCCTGGCCACCTGCAGATTTTACATAAGAGCAAACCTGATGCACATCACTCTTCAGTGCACTCTGGTTTTCTTGGAAATGAAGGGGAGTGACCAGTCAGGGCTCTCCAGTGGCTCCTTCAATGTTATCCTCTAGGTAGCTGTGTAACAAGGACCTATGTGGGTGTACAGTTCACATTGGAGAGTTCACATGTCCAGCAAGAGATTAAATTCACCAGTAACCTGTCAATATCCCTTCATCTTACAAACCTGTGGCCGTAGGTCTAATTATGTAGTGCTTTTTGTTCTGCTCTGTAAAAGCAAGTGGTCTCTTGGTCAGACTGTATCTGTGATATATTTCATTGCTTTGTTTTCTTGCTGCTATATTATTTATGGTCATGATCTTACTAGATACAGTAAATTCAAATGGAAAAAATTAAGGACCACAGACTTGATAGAGGAAAAAGTACTAAAAATTTCATGAGTAGCCATATTCTGTACTGAACCAGTGCCCTGTCAGGGGCTTGCCTCCTGGAAATGCTGCCTCCTCAATTATAGATTAAGTTGAAGGTTTACTGCTTGCAAGAACAGTGCTGTACAAACCTTCTCTGATACAGTCTGAAAGCAAGTTTATGCCTTTGATCCCAGATATGCAGACTTAAAGGTGAGGGTTGATCTTGTGTTAAGAACTGGGGGCAAAGTAGTCAGTCCTGGTTTCATTTCCTGCCTGTCCCTCAGACTTCCTATGTAACTCAAGATAGGCTACTAAGATCTTTGTTCATTATTTCATGCTCTGTAAAACTGGGATATTAACACTTCCTTTCCCTTTGTATGCTCTTATTCTTGCCTAATAAAATATTATGCTTTCTTGATCAATGTAGCTGGTGTTGCATTTGTGTGTTAAGTAAATAAGTACATGAATACAGAACTCCCTTGCTTTATACCTCTGCATATTCAGGACTTGCTCATAAATGCAAATTTGTCTTGAATGTGAGTACTTGCACAGTCTGCCTTGTATATTCAAGTCTAGGTACTGATCCAGAGCTGTTTCCAACTGGGATTGATAAATAAAGTATCAGTTTTCAGGATCTAATAGTTCATGCAGAATTAAGCTAGTTTTTTCTTTATATAGTGTTCATTATCAAATACTGAGGAAGGTTCATTTTTCCATATACTTCAATTACTCCGGTTATTTGGTTGGAGTCCTTAGAGTCTATTTCTTCCAGATTTCTCATACATTATACTGGAGTTCCAGTAACTTTGTAAATCAAGAAGTTATTCCTCTCTCTTTGCTTTCCTGGGAACTCTCAATTAATAAATTTTTAATGTAACTAACAATCAACTTGGCATTCTTAACTGGTATTTTCATGACAAACTGTACCAGCTGTGAATGGCCAGGCTGCCCTTTATGATTTTTCTCAGACAATTTCCTTACAGCCTTAGAATGCTGAATAAAAGATTTATGGCCTATGTTAGTGGAAATCTCTTAACAAATATCACTATCAGGTAATGACTAAACATACATTTGGATCTAAGGCTGATAATGGGACTAAGCTGAGAAATGTAGTAGTGTTACTTACATCTCTTTACGAAAAACAACAGAAATGAAGATCTTTATCATGTATCCAGATTAATCCAAACTTGAGTAAATATATTTATTCTCTCCCCAAAGTCTTCCTGCAGTCTCAGTGGCTAAGACTTTATTTTTTATGTCCTTTAATCCCAAACAGCCATGTAGATGTTCATTTGTACTAAACCATGCTGTATCTTAGAACTTAGCTGTAGATAGAGGGATTGGTGCAAAGTGTTTCCGTTAGGGCAAATCATACCTATCAGCTCTGTCAATGACAAACTATCAGCTTGTGCCAAAGAGTGTGAGAGAAACAGGGTATGCAATCCCACTGCAGTTTTATTTTGGAACAAAAAGGTGCTTGTTGTCTCTGATCATTAAAACAATGAAACTTTTTCATGTGGTTAGGATTGAAGACATTTTGGTCTATAAAAAATGCAGTATGTTGCTCTTTTATTAAGCATGGGCCTGATCTGTTGGTGGCATTTAAAAATAAAAATGTCTAAATTTCTCGGCTTTTCAGCCCAAGAAATGAAATCAATAGCTGTTGATCTTCTGTATTTCCTGCCTTTAAAGTTTATATATTAGATTTTTATAATTTTATTTGCTTAGATATTTTAAGACTTTGTTAAAACCTACCTGCTTTGTTTGGCAGATATCAAGCAGCAACTGGTATCATGCAGGCTACTAGTAAAGCTTAGTTCAAAATGATTACTCTGTGCTGCAAGTATTGTTAAAAATTTCCTAAATTCAAAGTGCAGGATGCATCTTGTGGTTTTACATGCAATTCCATTTGCTTCGGATTGACATAGCTTTATTGTTTTCTGTTGTGAAAGCCATGACCTCTGTCCTGTTCTTCATCACATTTAGAATCTTAGTCCATGAAAGCTCCCAGTATAGGTTTAGATACTGTTGTTTTCAGTTTTCTGTAGTGCAGGTAACCTCCCTGAACTCAGGTGCCTCCAACAGCAGAACTGTGGTGGGGAGGAGGCAAAGGGCACATAAGATACTATGAACGTAGTCATCCCTCTTGGTGCAAAAAGGCACTAGACCAAGGTGAAGAGATTATGCCATAGCAGCTTTTGGATTGGGCTGACTCTGTGCAGCTGTTTATGAGGGGGAGCAGTTAAGACATTGGGTAGTGAAAAATGGTGGTTATCAGATGCTTGATGGGAACCAGTGCTGAGGACACACCTTCAGCCAGACAACCAATAAATCAAAATAACAAGAGTCCTTTTCCTCTCAAGTCACAGCCTTGTCTTGTCTCTTGTAAAACCACATATAAAAAAAAAGTTCTGATTTAATATTACAACTCAATATATACAAAACATAGCAAGGAAATAATCCAGGAAATCCCCAAGAGGCCCTTTTACCAAAATTAAAAACCACTTTTTGTATGAGAGTATTTTTTCTGGGAAGTTGTTTGGTTGTTTTGGTTGTTTTTTTTTTTTCTGAGGGTTTAGTAAGTATTCCTTCCTGTGTATAAAGAAAAAGCACCTCTTTCTGTGGAAAGTGTGAGACTTCCTGGACTACCCCTCAGAACTTTGCATCTCCACTACACCGTCTAAATCCACTTCGGTATTTGGAGCCTGCCCATTTTGAAGTTACTCATGACAGCTATATGCTGGATGAGGAATCGGCATTATGTTGTCAGAAATGCTATTTAGCTTGCTGTGATGTCCTTTCTGGTAGCTTTACCATCTGCAGGTACATAAAAATGACACCTGTTCAGTGAATTCAGAATAAGGACAGTTTATGGAGGCAGCCACACAGAACATTACAGAAACTATCTAGTCGTATGGAATATTAAAAAGAATATCAAGGGATAAAATACTAATCTTATTCAAAACTCCTACAGCACTGAAAAGCAGACAATAGCACATAGGGTTTAGGAAAAAGATTGATCTTTCTGACAAAGGACAGACATCATTAAAAATGCTAGAAGTTTGGACCAGCTCCACTGAAATTTAGGGAGTTTCTTTGAGTTTGCACAGACAATAGTGAAGAAAAAAATTAGCCTTCAGTTTCTAAATTTTTTAAATAGACTGGTAAATGGATGCCTGTTCCCTTCTTCTTACCAGAGGGCTTTCTTTCTATTTAGCTCACATTTCATTTCTTAGTGAATCAGGTGCTTCTTGAAGAGACAGAGCTTTATCTTCTGCTATCCTTTGATTCACTTTGCTGGAATTAAATGTTTATGCCCATTAAAAGCCCATTAATATTGTATTCTAAGACACATCTATTTTATGCATTCTAACTCCTTGTGTTTACATGGGCTCACATGTTGAAACTTGCTACACTAGTATAAGTCTATAAACCATCCCCATGTAGTCTTCTGAGACTTCTTTTCTCCCTTAGTTTTTAATACATTTTAATGCACTCATTATTAAAAGTTTTCATTCTATGAAGACCTTTGCTGCAGAGATGCATTACATATGGATAGGCCCAGGTCTCCATTTACCATGGTCAAGCAGGTCAAATGAATCAGTGTGTAGATAAGTGTTTCCTAACAGAGTTTATGTTAAGCAGGACAAACTCTGTGTTGACTGAGTTTTGTCATGCTAAAGCATTATAAACATTATACATAAATACAGTCTTAGATTATTTAGCTGGCTAATAGCTTTATTATTTCGTTCTTTTGGAATAGTTCAACTAAAGGAAGGCAGTAGTTCCTCTGCCACTGTATTTTACCACTGCTTTCCGTAACATGGCAATTTTTCTATTGTAAGACTGGAAGAGGCACAGAGACCAGACAACATGCATCATTCAAGGGACCTCCTCTGCCAGAGTCCTTATGATTCTCACATTCCTGGTTCTATTGATGTTGAAATGTTCAGTTTCCAGCTTAGGAACAGAGTATGGAAGAAACTTATCAGTTTGCTTTATAAGATGCTACCCCTCTTTGTGTTGGCTGATCTGTATCACTGGACTTTGGCTGTAGGTGTGACAACTAAAAATAGAGGGCGTGATTAATTTCACACTCATGCCACTGTAGAAGGCAGCCACAGTAAATGGAGACAGAGTAACATTCAGATTGGTTCCAGGCTTCTGTTACAGTGCTAGGGTTAGACGGTTGTTCTTCATTTCCCCACAAAGGATAGAAACTTAAAATATTGGCTAAGTCCTTTCTTTCTCTCTTAAAAAGTAGGTATTTAACCACTTGGAGAATAGTGGCAGAGCAGCTTAAAATTAGCCACAGCCTCGGTCTTGGGCAATGATCACAGAGCCGTTGAGTGATGCAGCTTGGCAGGGACTTGGGAGGTTATCTAGTCCTACAGTACAGTTGCAGAAAAACAAAGCCCAACTCAGTTATACTGCTTTAGCACTGCTGCCTGAGTCAATACAAGCAAAGAAAAAGAAAATAAATATTTAGAAGTTTTTTATCTAAAAGGAATGACTTCTGTCATTTTAGTCTAAAATACTAATAATTTGCCAGGAGGTTTTCTCTGTATGCTCTGTATATGTTGTAAAAATACATACCAACAAATCATGCTGACACAGTGGAAAAAATAGAACAGGAGCAAATTCTGAGATTTTATTATTTAATTTTCTATATGACTGTAGGTTGTTGTGATAATACCATAGTCTACAAAAGGAAGATATCCCTAATGGTTTCTCCTTTTTCTGAAGTTATGCACATACAATTATTGTATTATGAAGCATAATTATGGTAGCCTCAGGAATTTTCCATTGTCTTTACAAACAACCTGACAAGGAATTAAAAAATGGCAGGAAACAATCCAATAAAACAATTTGCATCTGTTTTAACTCACTATATAAACTTAAATACAAAACTCTTAAAATACAATTGTGATGCTCTCACAACGAATTATTTTACAATGTGCTCCTTAAGACTACATGTAGTAACAAATATATTTATTCCTCCCTAGGGAGGTGGTCCTCCAAAGACTGAGAGATCATAGAGCTCTCTAGTATAACACCAAATTTTTTTGCTTGGAAATAGTTTTTTTAAAGCTCATCTTTTTTAGATATGTAAAGGAAGGAGTGCTTATTTTCATCACATCTCTTAAGTTACCTACACTGAATTTCCTCTGCCATTTTTTTCATCCTGGACCATAAGGTGTCTCTGCATCTCCTTACAGTGGTGGTTGTCTGTGTTATCTTTTGTACCGTCATTAATCTCCACAGTTATCATTGTCATATATGGATCCCATTACAAAAAGACATGTATGGGATGATACAACACATGCATATTGAAGGACCTGTATAGGAGGCAAAAAGAACTGTGATCAGCATCTGCAAAAAAGGAGTTCATACTTGGTGGACCTGGGAAATAGGAAGCTCTTCTCTCTCTTGTGCCTTTCCCCTGTCCTAGTGTGAAGTTTTGCTGGGTGACCTGGATTGAGCTGGGTTTGCACAAATTGCATGGCAGTGTGGATGCAAAAATAAAGAGGTGAGGGCACACACATACAGGTGTGATTCTAGGCTGCAGCTGAACCCAGCTGCTGTGCTGATTGATGCGTGTGACATCTTTGAGAGAAAGGCTGTGCTTGAGCTTCCTGTGGTCCATATGCTTCTGCAATGAGTGCTGAGTGTCCACAAGCAGATGCTGTAGCCTAAGAGCTGGATCTTCCTCTTGAAGCCGTAGGGCCACAGTGGATGTAAGGAAGAGACATTATTACTTGTAGAAACTCTAAGGATTTGTGGGCAAGTGCACATCTTTGGAGCGGTGCAGGAGCAGTGGTTCACAGTGTCTTCATGTGGTTACTGATACTGGAGATGAAGAAAGACAGGAAGAGGAGATCTTGCAGGGTGTACATATGTGCTAGGGACATCACTTGATGCAGTTGAGTGCCCTCGACAGCTATAAGACATGCACTGATAAGGTGGGGAGAACAACCCAGCATCATCCTATTTCTTTCTGCCCTACACAACCTGCATAGATGGGTGTGTGTTATCATTTATTCATGAGAGGGCTTCTCACTCTGTTTCAGTAAAAATCACTTCTACTGCAAAGACTGCTGATGGCTAATCAGAGCACATACCTTACTTTGTGTTCCCTTGTCTATTCCAGCTCCCCAAATACTGCTGTTACTTGTACAGGTACTGTGTGGGCTCATTCAGAAAGCATCCTGGGACCCACAGTGCTGAACAAGGGTCTTGTTATTAACAGGGCAAAGCACAGGCTCACTCCCACAAAATTGTGCTCATTCTTGCCTTAATTCACCAAAGATTGTAAGCATGTGCTTATTTTGAAGAGCATAAAGTACTCTTGAGTTTCTGTCAGATGGCTAACATGGTTCCCATTTAACATAGCTTTAAATGTTTTGCTGAATCAGGGTCAGAAGACACTTGTAGGGACACTTGTAGAGACAACCCGTAATGCCCAATGTTTTTCCATTCCTGGTTAGCTGTCCCAGATGTGGCAATATCAAATATTGCACAGTTAAACAAGAACATCTTCACTGTTCAGTAGTTCAAACTGAAACATAAGGTGACCTGCAGATGGATCATCCATGTGAGAAGTTTGTCATTTTGGCAGGACAGTGATACCTTCTAAGAATGAGACTTCTTATCTTCAGATTACTGCCAAGTTACCAGTTGAGCAAAACTAAGGGCTGAGCCACCATCCTTGTCCTGCTGAAAAGATTACTTCATCCTCTAACAGTGTCACGCAAGCTGCTTTAATGATGGGCTAATTTAAATTTCTTATGCTTTAGCTAAGATTAGTTCATCTAGTGACATTTAAATTTCATTTGCTTGCCGTAATTTTGTTGTGCAGAATGTTGGAGATAACAGAAATGGCAGATTATGTAAATAGCCATTTATAAACAGCAGCTTTTTTCAAGCCATTGTTCTGAACATCCTACCCAAATTGCCTCGTACTTGTCCCTCGTTTTAAATATGCGTGTCTGTGACCAGACACTTTGCTTCAACAAACTTTTTAAAGTTTCACCTGTCTCCCAAAGGGTACATTATTTAAATTAAAATTGCTGTTGAAAGCCAGTAATTTCATCAAACAGTAACAAAAACATTCCTGTGCGAAGGGCAAAAGATATAACCCAGACATCTGCTACAGTCAGCAGCAACAACATTGCCAAGTGCAAGAAAGAACTGGTAGTACTTGAAGTAAGATTCCCAAACAATTCACAGAAAACCCTACACATACCTTTATTTTTCATTATGATATTTGGAAGCCTTTTCTAATTATAGAAATGAGGGTTTGAGATATGTATTTAAGCTGAATATTCATATAAATCCTAGCACTAAACTCTGCATCTTTCCACATGCCTCTGATTCATGCAAGGACAGTGCTGTCACCAGTAAGCAGTGCTGTTCAGCAGGGACTTTGTTGGGGTGGCATAAGCACTTGCTGCCAAGCACAGGGCTTTGCAAATCCTGCTTGAAAGAAGAACCCAAGGAGGAATTGCTAAGTATGGTTTCTGTTTAACTACTAAAATTTGAAGTGAAAAGTTTAAAAAAAAAAAAGAGAGAGAGAGAAAGCAAAGGAGAGGAGGGATTTGCTGAAAAGAGATGATACAAGCTGAAGGCCAAACATAAATCCTAGTGCTAAATGTCAGAGGGAAAACATGAAGAAAAGCAGCATTTCCAGTTGTATTACTGAGGGTAGATAAGGGATTGAATTAAGCCCTGCTTCTCCAGTGGTAGTGCGGGTGCCTTAAGCTGATGTGGCTTGTGTGAATGCTTGATGGACACCTCCCAGCAGCAGCAGGTCACACCAGCCCTGCCAGGTATGAAGATTGCTGCCCTTCTGGAGCTGCATCCAGAGGTTGTGCCAGTGGGTTGGGCTTTTGCAAAACTCTCCATTCTCTGTACTGCTCCTCTCTGTGTCTTCACTTTCTGGATTTGTGAGTGATTTTCAGAAATACCAAGATTCAAACAGGAGCCAGAAGGAAATAATTTTTATGTGAATAGGATTCTGCTGGGCTTTTTTTCTGTCAGTTAATTATATTCAGCTTGATTTAGTTTTTCTGGATTAGGTGTTTCAATGTCTGACTAGAGGGAATCAAATGAAAAATATTTGAAAAATACAGAAAAGTAGCTGAAAAATGTTGTGGAAGTTTGTCATAAGTGATACAAAGTATATATTGCATAAATAAATGGTAAGAAAAAGAAGACAAAGTTGCATGAAGGGTGAACGTGGAATTAACATTGAAGTCATTTAAACCCAGTGGTCACTGATTAATATATAAGTGTATCCACAAACAAAAAAACCTTTTAATTGTATAATGATTATTAGTAACTATTACTGATGTATCTCTAAGGTATTTATAATAATCAGGTTGTTTAATTTATTAATAACTACTATCTTAAAAATTGCTATGATCTAAGCACATTTATCCCTTTTTTCAAGGTAATGTCTCCTATGTGCTTTCATTATAGCTCAAATATAAATAAATGGTTTCTAGCACATTTATTAAATGTTGCATAACTACTCAAATAAATTCTTTTATATTTATGTTTGAGGTAGCAGAATTGCATGAACACTGTTTAATGGCAGGACAACAAATTCAACTATGTGTAAAACTGTAAAGCTGTGTAATATACAGCTATATACATAAGACAGACCAATTAGGGGTCATTGCATTCTTGGTGGGGGAGGGGAGAGGGGAAGAAAAAAACATGTTGTAATGTATAAGCTGTGAGTATCCACTTCACATGGATCTGACAAGCATGACCAAAGAAAGCATGAACATAGAGAGAGAGGGATGGAAAGAGTTAGCTTGAGAGGCATTTAATTTTCTCTGAGTTCCATTGAGATAAGGATGTGGATGGAGTACACTCCATAGAAGAGAGCAGTTCAACAGCAGCGCTAGAAGCTTCCTCCATATTACGTTTATTAGCATGAAAACTAGCTTTGTACCATTGTGACTGTGAGCCGTGGCTGTTTGAAAACTGTGGCAGCCCTGCGGACTGTTTTGGTCAAGTCCTGGGGCAGCACAAGCTCTCAGCACAAATCTCATGAGCTATTTGGAGGCTGCAGTTACTGCAGAAAAAGCACAGGGAAGGCTGCCAGCCCCACAGTCTGGCCCTTGCATGTGGAATAAACACACAGAGGGAAACTGCTACACACAGCTTCTGGTTTTTGTCTCTCTAGCCACAGAGAAGAGAGGGACTTATTGCCTCAGAGAGTCCAAAGGCTTAAGTGGACTGATGCAAGGGTGAGTAGAGGTGTTTTTTCATGGCACATCTGGTCAAGGTGGGCCAGCAAGGACGAGCAAAAAGGCACTGCCCAATAAGGGGAGTGGTCTTCTCTCTCATCCATCAGAAGAAGATACAAGGATGTTTTAGACACTGTCTTGCTCTCAGTTGGACAAATGTATCTTGAGGGACTGAAGAGAGGGATAACTCCCAGATAAAGGAGCTTTCAGGGGTGATAGCTGGTGGCAAAGGAAAAAAACCAATTTTTGAGAAATGGAAAGATGTAATAGTAAGGCTCATATGCTGTGCCTGCAGCTTTTGTTCTGCTCACTGTCTGGACCTCCCCAGATCACTGAGCAATGTCCATCCTGTTTTAGAGAAGAACATGTAAACAGGTAGGTGTATACGTGCTTTGGACTTTTTTAGAGTGACCAAAGGAGGTAAGCCAGTGACAGGTATGATTGGGTGGCTGATTCATGACTGTTGAAGTCATCAAATATCCATTACAGCCAAAAGATGGCTTTCACTTTGAGCTACTTTTAGTGTAATAGCTAGCTCCTAGTTTTGATCTCATGGGTCCTTACTTTCCTAATATCGTTTCCAGGATGATATTTCAGAAAAATGTATAGTTCATTATGAATTCTATTCAGTTAGTTAAACCATTTAAATAAATTTCCACTATTGTGCAATTTCTTATTATTTTTTTTCAGAAAAATATAGAACAAAGCTCAAAATGTTTTTTAAAAGTAAGCAGAAATACTTAACCATAATTTATTTTAAAAACTTTTCAATACTTGGATAGTCTGCGATGAGCTATTTTATGTAAATTGCATGATATTTTCTCTCTTTTGATAGAATTTGAAAGAAAAGGGCTGAAGTTGAAAGCTGTATTCAATACCAGAAGCATATTCTGGTACTGAATAATAATATTATATATTCAGTATTAACTTTGGAGAGGCTATCTGCATTCCACACACATTCCTGAGATTTTGTTAGATTGTTAAATAAATAATTGCATATATATATACCTTTAAAATGTCTTTTGCAATCAAATCCTCTATAGCTCCATTCAAACATATCTATGGTCTTCAAAATTTGCTCTTTTTTTCCCTCTTTGAGGTTAAGTACAAAACTGGATCCTGCTTGTCTGAAAAACTGCAGAAAATCTCTTTCCTAGCTTACCTCAAGACTTCTTTAATCTTTCTCTCCCCACTTCTTTCTCAAGTCTCTTTCAGAGGGTATCTTTTCATCTTCTCAACATGATAGGAATACAAAACTCAGTTTGGGGATCTAAGTTAGAAGTTGGAAGTTCAGGCATCTCACCAAGAGAAAAAAGCAGAAACTCCAGAGAATAATGCAGTCCTCTAAATAAGGCTGTAAATTAGTTGGTTAACCTAATTCGTTAACCTAAGTCTAAGCTGGTTCTGTAAGTGCTCTACCCTGGTGACTCCCTGACTTCTAGCTGAATAAAAAATGTTATGAATTCTTATCAAGCAAACTTTCAACTGCAGTATCCTTTTTGATGCTTGTGATTTAAAGGTTACAGGCAGATTTTTATTTGTGTCCTGTTCACAATAGGAGTTATATGAAAAATAACTGGGAGCATTATGCAATTTAGGACTAAAAACTTTTGATCAGAACTAAAATAAGTAAAATCTCTAAATATCACCATTACTTAATTTTCTGTTGTCTGCATCACTTTATCCACTTTGCCTTCACCAAGATAAATTGTTTTCTATTTCCTAAGTTTCTATGTTATTATTAACGGAAAGATGAGATCTGAACTGCAGTATCAGAGTACTTTCAAAGTAGAATTGGTTATTAGTGAAATAATTTTCTTGATAATTTGCAACCCTTTTTTAGTCTATGTATATCACTAAGCTTGGCTGGTAATTTGTAGATTTTCAACTGTAGAGAGACATGGTGATCAAGTAATTTAACCACTTGACTTACTAGAGCATATAAAAATGTAAAAATTCAGCAATTAATTTTGGCACAAAATCAGCTATTTTCTCTTTAAGCTACAGTGTCTCTTTTTGAATGATAATTCTAATTGTAAAGATATCAAATAATGGAAAATCCATTACAATAGCTTCATATGCTGCACAATTACTTCTTTCTCACCACAATGATTTTCTAAAATGGAATGTATCTTGTCCCTCTGAAAGTATAATTTAATGATTACTGGGAAAACTTGCATTTACTTTCAGCTGATTGTATATGCTTTATTTCCAAAGTTAAGTTTACTTTAAAAACCCCACTTATAAAATGTTTAAGTCCAACCAATTGTTCTAGCTAATTCTAATAGTATTTAAGTGAACCTGTCACTCCTACACTGTATTATTGTAACAGATCACCAGCATTAAGTCTGGCAGTCATGTCAATTCCCAAGACATAGCAGTGTCATAAGTTTTAGTAAAAAAAAAATTAAAGAAGTTACTTGATAGTTTGCGGACAGCATTAATTAGCTGTATAGACCTATAACAATTCTTTGAAAATTAAAAATTCTTTCAAAGTAGTAGATGTTGCCTGCAGCTGCATGAGCTTGGAGCCTGCTCTCCCATTCTGCACTGACACTGGATAGCATCCCTGGGATTAGGGAGGGTGTCCCCCTGCACTGGTGAGCTGGGGGTTTTCAGCAGAATATGAAAGTAGAGTGTAAGGGCCAGCTACAGCTGAGATACCGTGGCTCCCCGCTACCCTCTAAGCCTGTAGCCCAAGACCAGCCATTGGGATGCAGATGTCACTTACACAGTTCCATTATCTGCGGTTGATGCTGCAAGTCACAATGTGCCACGTATGCAAAAGCAGCTGTCATCCTTGAAGACTATTAGGTATAACTACCAAGTTTTCTCATTCTGTCTATTCTGAGCGTGCTAAACTCCAGAGTCTTTCAAATAACCATTGAAGCAATGACACAGCGGCAATGTCTTGTCTCTGTGAACCAAAACAGTACTTTCTCTGTGCAATGCATCTTAGTTCTGCATCTCAAGGTCTATTCTTTCCACTTTATGTTTCACTAAAAATACATTTTCTGCTAGTTGAACCCAGTGGTGAATGTCGCCAGTGCACAAGCCAAAGTGAACTTACGCCCCTACTATTTTATCGGTATGGTCTATCAGGCTGTCTATAAAAGCTATTTGCTTGTATGGTCCCTGTCACACAATGCTGGCAGCAGAAAAAAAATTGAGGGCAGGATTTCTTTTACTATTGGGAACTATAACATAGGATAATTCAGAAGTCACAATAAAACCTCATGGATGTTCTCTGAAATGTGCTGGTAGTTTATTGCTGTCTAAAGAATGTCAGTTTTCTCCGGTCCCCTGAGTAAGCATATGGGACTCTGAATACTGAAAGAAATGGATTATTTAGATTTAAAAAGAGACTATAGTGAATAAAAAGGTATTGCAGCACAGCTTGATAGAGCTCCAAGCTGAAAGGGAAGGGAGAATGTGGTTGTCCTATGAGTATTTCTGACTTATATGGCCCCTTAGGCAGTGCTAAAAGGGAGGAAAATGGGTACAGCTCTCTTTTGTTCACCCCTTTCAGAATAAGAAATGCAAAGGCAGGGCAGCATACCCAAGACAAAGCGTAGGAGGTGGTTACAGAGTTAAGGACAGAAACGCTATTTCCAGGACTGAGTTATCTAGTCTAACTTCGTGGCATCTCCTGGTGTGCATGTTTTATTACAACTGGTAAAACTACAATGACTTCCTTTCCCCTCAGCCTCATTATTGTTTGAGAGATGTGGTGGGAGGAAATGTGAACAGAAGCAATCTTGTTTTCATGCCTCTAACTTGACACAAGTGCTGTTCCACAAGGTCTGGCTGGTGGAAAGATTGGCATCATCTTTAAATGACAGTTCTTATCTCTAATATCAGAGGGCAAGGTTTTTCTCTCTCTCATTCTCTCTCATCTGTAATTTCTGAATTGATTTGCCACAGAGGGTAGTAATCCAGGAAGTGTCCCTACTTTCTGGTATCATCTTCAGGATCAATCCTTAGATATCTCTTTTGTTATGAAAATCTACATATTAGATCAGCCAGCTGCTTTTGCTGTGGTTTAATGACAGAAGGAAAAAGCAGCATCTGTTTTCTGCTGGGGATGTGCTGTGGTGTCTCTTGGCATGCAGATCCCATCAGCAACCCCACAGGACTGCCCAGAAAATCCTCTCCAGCTAAACTGAGGAGCCTGAAAAACATCCAGCAGGGAAGCCTGAGCCTGTTTTTCAGGCAGAAACACCCTGGGTTTCACTCTGTCACAGAGCTGGGACATAGTTGGTGTGTGTCAGGAGCTCCTGGGCTTTCTAGTCTCAAGGTGGACTACATCCATCTTGACTGTGATCAGATGAGTGATTGTCGCTTCAGACAAGAAAAACTGAGAGGGTTTTGAGTGTGTGTTTCTCTATCCTATTTTTCTTTTAAACTTTGTTTTTAAATGATTAATTTATGTTGCATAACATGACTCATTCTCTTTTTCAATGCAAGGTTAGACCATCTGATTGTCAAGCTTACTGCTATGTGGGTCTCTAGATCCCCGAGGGTCTTCATCTGCCAATAATCTTAATTGCAGTTCACTCTAATTGACATCTTATCTATTTTCTCCACTTCTTTCCACTTAGAAAATTCAAAATGCTGGCAAGTTAGCTCTAGTATTTGGTGAATGTAATAATTAAGGAGGAATTGGCAGTCAATAACACTTTATTCTCCGGTGAATTTTAGTTGATCTATCACTAAAATTAATGACATTTTGGTTGTGCCAGCCTCTGCTTAGTTGAACCTTTGTGCCAATCATTTGGAGCAGTACACTAGCTATGATTTAGGACTCCTCTTTTCTTCACTGTGAAATCACACACAGTAGCACTGAATATACAGTCCGAAAACCGTACCATTAGAAATCGCGTGATAGAGATATGTACAAGATCAAACAAAAGTACGGGGTGCTTCACAGCATGCCTAATTAGACCAGAAGTCCTTGCTCTGGAATATTACGGATGTTTGAGAAGGATTCAAGGTGAGCGTGTGTTGGTTCACAGTAGAAAAGCACAGCAAGAGTTATTAGACATTGGGAAATTGCCTTTAGTGAGCTACAGAAAATTTCCATTCTCTCTGACGAAGTTTGGCAGGATATTCTGCCAAACTTTTTCCTAGGCTTTTTCTTTCAGCACTCTTGCAGGTTCCTCAAGCCCTGGTCATTCCCTATAGAGTTAGAAAGAGTCCAGAAAGAAATAAGTAAGAAGACTGGGAATGATAAGGGAAACAATATTCTGTTACAGGGTTTTTTTACAAGGAGTCATGGTAAATCACTGCACCAAGCTAACTTTGAAGTTTTATGTGGTAATTTTTGCTAATGTTACAGCAACAGATAAAATCCCACACGACTGAAGGAAAGGAATGCAAATGAGGAACACACATGTCGGGACAGGGGAGTAAAGACAAAGCTGACTCAGAAACTCAACATGTTTTGATGTTATTCTGAGAAGGGGAGAAGGGGTGGGCTTTGCTCCTTTTCTGAGAAGGGAGGGGTTTTTTTCTTCAGAGGGGCATAGAGAAGAGGAAAAAAAATATTTTAGGGGGATATTAAGGGAATTGTAAGCGTATGCTTAAGGGAATCTTATGTTTAATCTGTAAGCATGCCTGATTACTGTAGAAAGGTTGGGGTGAGAAAAGGGATCCGTACTGCCTCATGGTAGTTTGTGCAGTACAGGTGCGTGTGTGTTTGTGTATTTACATTTATTGCTTATCTACTGTGACAGCATATGCATCTATAGAGATATATGTATTCTTGTGTGTGCATTGTACTGCACTTGATATACAAAATCAAATGCCATGAGAAAATATCCAAGACGGACTGGATCTGAGGTGAAGCATGGTGGCTTGTCTCTGACATGAGCCATGCAACAGGCTTGAGAGAGAGGCCAAGGCACATAGTGTGTTGGCAGGAAGAGGATCATGTTCCTTCCATCATGCCAAGGCCTGTCCAATCTGCGGAAAAACAGAGATTGGATAAGCCTTCGGGGAGAAAGTTTAACATCCCTTCTTATATTTCTATTTTTTTGTGATGGCATTTCTGGATATTATTGCAAATAATGCCTACTGTGTATTTAAATGCTTTGTCCTACAGTCTGATTGTGAGATGGTTTCAGTGCAGTGCTGCTTGTAGTTTCTACGTTGGCATGGCAAACCACAGACCTTCCCGGAGAGCGCTGCGGGGCTGCATCGGGGAGAGCGGCTGTTCTGTTTCCCGTAGCCCTTCTGAGCTGCCCTGCACTCATGCTCCGGCTGCTGTTGGCTCCACAACACGGTGGCGATAAAGGAGGCGAGAAGGGTCACCGCATGGAGACCACAGAAGAACTTTATTCACATTGCAAACACAGGTTCCCAGAAGCAGGCACTGCCACACGGCATGGAGCCTGGAATTTTATATGAGACGAGGGGGGCGGAGAGAGCACATGGACTAATGGTCTCAGGGAACAGGGGCGGTACATGGGCGGAGCTGGGGTATTGGGACCAACAGGGAGAACCCGAGGGCGTGGCCAGGACTAGGGGTGGGGAAGAGAGAACAATATGGGAAGGGCAGACTTCTAGCAAGAAAAGGAGTGGGGAAATAGAGCACCACAGTGCAGAGCTTGACAAGGCTGGCAACATGAAAATAACCTGTCCTTGATAAGGGAGGGTCAGAGAGATAGGGCACAATGGTCTTGTAAAAAGGAAAATTCTTGCTAGTTCCTACAGATGAAAAACACTGGCTCTGTAACCATAGAAACATGATGGGCCAAGGATGATGTTGAACTTCTATGAATTTCTTTTGTTTAGAACAAAATGCTGTTTGGAGGAAGAGATACAGTGTAGCTAAGGTGAAGTAATAACAGTATTTTGCTTTCTGTACTTCTTCCCTTTTAGGTTTTGGAATACTTTATATACTTCTTATTATTCCACCTTACAGGAAAGGAAAGACATACCCAGGGAAGCAAAGATCAGTTCCCTGAAGTCACAATGCAGAAATAGGAATAAATTCCAACTCTGCTCAGGTTAATCAGAGATGAATTAATCGAAATAACTCAAACGCTTGCTAACAGCTTTTTGAGGGATCTAGTAAAATTCACTTGAGATGTGACATGATTTCCTGCCTGAAAGACAATATACTCAGCCCTGCTTTTTGGCTACATCTGTACAATTGGAGATGTGTTATACACCTCTGAACTACCAGCTCTAAATATAACCAAACTACGGGCTACTGCTTTGATTTTTTGCCTGAGCTAAAGGCTTCACTTTCTACTTCTATGACTTTTTTTGCTTGTGATACCCCACATATATATACACACTTGGGCTAGTTTGATGTCCCTACTCTGCTTCAGTCACACCATTAACAGCACGGAGATGTAGCTTGAATCTTTCACTGTGCATGACAAAAAAAAGGGGCATGCTGTAAAATCCAAACATGCAACTTTCCAACAGTATTTTGGGTAGTAACTCGTAAATACTCACTGGAAATTTAGGATAATGTTCTGCTCTCCCATAAAAATAAAAACCTCTATTTACTTGGGGTTTGTTGTTTTTTTTTTTTGGTATAAATGAGGAAAAAAATTCAATAGAAAATTGACACATAACAGGAACACAGTGAGTTAGTCTGAGCAAAAAGGGGAGATTTGTAGAAATCTGACCAGTCTAGTTAAATGTCAGTTGTCCTACATGTTGATGTGAAGCAAAAGTCTCACCCATATGAAAAAAAAGATGTCAGCCCTAGTGAACACTGGAGATCATATACTGCAGTTACAGAAAATAAATGGAAGATAAATGTGTTGCTTGGAATTATTTTCCAGAAATTTGATCTATATCCAGTTTCTGAAAATACCAGCAGTGCAAAGGCATTTGGTTTCTAAACCCATAATAACTGCATTTAATCTGTGTAAGAAATTCCTTCTGTGAAAGAAAATGTTGATCAATGTAAGACTGTAAACAGCCCTCCTCCCAACATGAAAGAATATGTGCATATGCATAAATATTAAGGGCACACACCAAGCGTCCACAGATATGACGTATGATATGATAGCAATTAATGATATGGCAATTACAGAAGTAAACAACAAGCTTAAATCCCACAGTATGTAGCCTTTCAGTTAGTGAAGGAACTCATTTTTCATGCATTCAGATTAAAAGGGGGACTTTTTTCTGTTGGAGTCATGCCAGCTTGAAAGAGTAACACTGGATAGTAATTTGTACTCCTGACAAATTGAGGGATCCTCTTGGACCTTAGCTCTGGGAAGGCAGCAGACCTTTCCTGACTACAGGTGGAGAGAGTCACCCAATACAAGCACTCCATGAGATAAGGGTCAGGTGCCAAAGGCAAGAGAACTTTCAGAGCCAAAACAGAAGCATATGGTGACTTTTAGATTCAGTAGCAGCTCACGTTGGATCATTTGATCTTAAGTACTGAATTGCGCCTTATGGCCATTTTAAACACTGTTCTGCAGGAGTGTGGGGTTTTTATCTCATACTTAACCTCTATGGTGTTGTTACTGCTTTATCAGATTCTCTTGAGGTGATGCATTTACTGAAATGATTAATAGCTAAAGAATCAAGTAGAATTTCAAGCATTTTTTTCATATCCAGTCTTTCAGTAGAGATCAGGGGTGTCAGGCCATTTGGATTATATGCAGTACACTATGGGGTTTTTTTGGTCCTAGTTTCAAACAGCTGGATTCTTCATCTGGGAAGAAATAAATTTATTATGTTTTTGAAACTAAATATGTCTGTCACACTCTCTTTGAAGGGCCAATGTGAATAGAACTGAGAATTCATTTTGTTTTCTGATAGGCAAGTGATTAAATCAGCCTGTCTATCCCTCTTCAGCCTCTGAGCTGTCCAGTAGCCATGACGCTTTGGGAATGAAATGTGATTTTGGCGGAGACATCTGATCTTGAGGGAGTTTTCCTTTGTACAGACACACATGTGAATCTTTACGTAGCAAAGGGAATTGGTTCTGAGTACTGCATATAGCTAAGTCACTGATTAATACTTTTGTGAGAAAAGAGTTAAACTTCTGTAAATAAAGTGTTTGTTTTCTGTCAGGCACGAAAATATCACTCTGTCTTTTCTTTATTGGGTCTGTGAACGTGTATTTCCCAGTGTACATTACATGTCCACTCTGACCCAGCATCTTGGCTCACAGGTGATATTTGCTCAAGATAGTGAATTTTTTCTACTGCTTTTTAAGAGACTTTCCTTGCTTTTGCATAATGCCCAGAGTTTTGGCAAAAGCTCTTGAAAACAAATTCTATTTTTTTAATGAGGAACATAAGTAGCTGATGCCAAATTTCAAACAGAATATTGAAAAATAAACTGTTCATAAGAATATGAAAGAGTTTCACCTACGGAGTGCCATGTGAGACAATTTAAACTCTGAGTTCAACTGCAGAACTGGACTTTGAATTGTGCCAGAGCAGGGAATTCCCCTTCCTGTGAAGATGCTGCAAGGGTAAAGAAGGAGCTTGTTTGAAAAACTAAGTGTCTTTCAACTATGAGAGTAACTGCCCCTTGAAAACATAAATTAATTTAAGATAGTTGCTATGAGTTTAGAAATGATCAGCAAAGAGGTGTGTGTGTGTGTCAGTATGTATGTGTAGGAGGCAGACAGAAAGGGGACAACGAGGTGCATTCACACTCAGAAATTTAGGTCTGGAGAGCACCAATTACACTAAAGAGTCTGACTCTCCCCCATCTTTTTAAATTCATCTTACTCAATGCAAGCACACAAAAAATTCTTAAACTGTATAACAAATTTAAGGCTTCTTGTATAAAAGATATAAAATATCAAAAATATTGACTGCGCCAAGGAAAGAGTGCAGAGGAGCTCAAGTAGGCTTCCAGTGTCATGCGTCATCACTGTTTACTTGGTAAATATCTGTTGGAAATATGAGGAACTATAGTTTAAATATGGGGGACTTTTTGAAAAGAGTTGTGTTAAAGTATAGACCTGTAAGCATTTCTATACATTTCCTGTACATCAGTATCCTGAAGATTAACAGCTACAAAAAGCCATGCTTTATTTAGAAGTTTATAGGATTAATCTCAGGCATGGCGCTGATAATTTTCTACAGAAAATTTTTGCAGAAGGTCTTTTGGCCTGCTGGCTTATTTTGCATGAATTTTCAGATGCTTGAAATTTCTGTTCAGTTGTGTCTCCTCATAGTTTGCAAACATATGAAGTATTATGTCTGGATTATTCAGTGTCTGATGCATTGTGCTTCCTCCAGTCCATCAGTGCTTTCATTTTCCAGTGCATTGGCTAGTTTCACATAACATTTCCCAGTAAAAGGATAACCCATTAAAAATGGTTTTATTGTTTGTAGCAGACTCTCTTACCTAATTTCATCAGCCTTGTTAATTCTGCCTACCTTCTTAACCCAATCAGGATGTGGCTGTTCCTCTTTTCTCCTCTTAACTGTAAATATTAGTAAGGAGAGTATATTTAGTTGGTTCAGTCTTGCTCTGAAATTTTTGAACTCCAGAAATATTTATGTAAAATTAATCTGTTATAACTCTCCATTTCAGATCTTGGCATTTAGAATCAATTTGATGTTTAATGCTCTTTAAAAGAGCAGCATTGCTCTCAAGAAGAACAGTATTCTGAAGCAAGGCAATGGCTTCAAAGCTATTATGACAGCATCCATAATCCAGGGGCAATTTCAGTTTGCTTATATTGGAAGCATTTTAGTACATTGGAAGTTGTAATAAAACTCTTGCATTTGGGATTAATCATATCTAGAGCTACATGAAGATCTGATAATTCCTGCAGAGATGAGTAAGTAGTATACACAGCTGTGTTTAACCAGCACCATTGGTTAAGCATGTACATGAGAGGGACACTTTGAACCATCATAATAATTGGAAGAAAAGGCATTGTCATCTTGGTCATATCTGTTCTCAAAATAAAATAGACACACTTGAGAAATTTTCTGTTTTTACTTAGGTGACCAAACCTTAGAGTTCTAATTCTAAGCTGGGTATTCTACACTGCCTTAATAATCTGCATGGCAAACACACAACCAGAGTAATTCAGCATATTTTGAGATACATCTCTAGTAAAAACTTGATAAATCATCAACAGGATGTGTGTCTTTAATCCCTTAGTTAGAGACAGAGCACAACGCGGGTAAAGGCTTAGGCATCTAATGTAGACATGTCACAAATTAATGAAATAAACTTTACCCCTATTGAACAGATTTACGAAAACTGCTTTTTGCATCTATGTCTCTGATATACAGTACATCCTCCAAATCTAGATCTTCTAAGGATCTTCTGAAGATCAGTGAGGGAATTCATCTTTAGTATCTTAGTCTATGGATGTTCTAAATCACCATCTACCAGAGTATAAGCTTTTAAATTTAGAACCAATTAAGTCTTAAATTGTAAAGGCATTAGTGCTTTGTCTGGCATACCTGTTCCTTGTCTGTTTGTCCTTTGTCTTGTTTTTGAGAAAAAGGGCTTTTGGGGTTGGATGAGAAAAGAGTTTTTGAGATAAAGGCCAGGCTTTTCTTGCACCTTTTCTGGGAAGTAAGCTTTGTCATCCCAAGAATGTTTTTATGCAATTAAAATAATTTCTTTTCCAAGCTTAGGGTAAGCATTTGATTTTTTCAATGTTTTTGGCACAATAATGATGATATTTGTGTTTGTTAGTTTGTTTGCATCAATCAAGATATATTAGATAATTTTTAACATCTGTCTGATTATCTTAAATTATGAAGCTAAATATAATTTCAAACTGGGAAACTGGAATTTCTATTTTCCTATAAGAAATTGGATCAAAAAGGGTCAATAGTGTTCCTCTTCTGTGTTTCAATTTCAATAAATTGTTATTTTTTGAAGAATAAAGCACATAATTCCCAAAACACCCAACCAGTTTCACTGAATATCTTGTTTTCCAGTATACAGGTGTGTGATGTCCATTTCTGAGCCAGAGATAATAAGAAAGCTCTGTCCTACGGCCCTGTCTTTGACATTCCAAACAAAGGCTGTGTGACAGGAACAGACACCATCTCTTTTCGTGACATAATGTACCCTGTGAGGATATACTGCCTGCTAATGAAGGGCAGAAAGGAAAAGTAGGCAAGAGAACAGTAAAAGTTTTCACTGAATGCAGAAATGGAATCACAGAGCAGAAACGTGCAGAGATCAAGAATCTCACAATCATATAGACACAAAATCTTACTTTCATAACTTCAGGTTATTGCTTCTCCCATAATCAAACAGGCGGCTACGTAAAAGGGACTTAGAGGAGCCATACATAAAGGATAAATCCAAACAAACCTAGCTGGGCTTGATTGCATAAGCAAGGAGACAGATATTCTTACAGTCTGTTTTCCTGAGATTTTTATAGGCAAAAACTACTTGGGCAGTAACTTGCACTCATAGCATTGGTAGCCATGGGCTAGATTGTGGTCTCATGGATATCTAGAGTGCATTTTCATGTCCTGACTCTGGTACCTCACTGTACAACCTTCAGTTATCTAACAGCCCAACCCTTGAAGAGAAATTAACTTGATCTCTTATATACTTCTCCGTGGTAAGTTTGCAAGAAATTTAGCAAAACATAGTGATAAAGGCCTTATAAATGAATTTAGAGATATGTAGATGAGATGGTCTGGATTTAACTTTAGCTGATGCAATAAGAGATTTTCAAGGACTGAAATAATATTTGTTAAGCAGTATCTGTGATCACCCATGCTGAGAGAAAAAGGCATGACAGGGAAAATATTCTGTGAAGACTCTTACCATTATTGACTGAACAGTCAAAGTGAAGGTCACACCCCATGTCTTTGCAGTGATGAGTAGATGACATAAATCTTGGGAAACCAGGCACCTACCACAAAGGCAGCCTGGTACATTCAGGCTCAGATCGCATTTCAGGGTGAGTATCATTTGGGGAAAAATCTTCTGAACACAAACATCTCTTGCTAGTATTCCACAGGGGAACAAGGCCTTCTTTAGTTCAGTAATCTGGTAATTTCCTCCCTCTTAACTCCTTGCAAATTTTAGAGGACCAAAAACTGTAAAAAACCTGGAAAACTCCCAAATGAAACTCCTTTGCTACTTGTTTCCTGGCTTGTGCAAATTTTGTGGCTTGTTAATCATTAGCAAAGGTTAAGTATGCTTTTGTTACTTAGCAACCATGATTGGTTTTTAAAAGTTTTGCTTCAAAATTTATCTTGTATTTATCCGTGTTTTTGTCTGCTCCATTTCTTGTCCCTGTAATTCAAACTCAAGAAGGTTTGAATGCAACAAGACATCTGGACTCATGATCTTTGCTCCTACCTGCTTGCAATAAACATGCAAAATTAGAACTAATATGCAAACCAGAGCAAGAGAGCTGTTTCTATGCATTCTACACAAGGATCTTAGCTGATTTTCAGATTGCACTGTGATGGCTTTTAAAATTTATTTTCCTTTTCAGTGTCTTGGTTGTGGTGGAGCTTTGTGCTTTATCAGTTTCAACCCAAAAATGGAAGCCTAAATTTAGTTCTGAAAAGTGTGAATAATTTGGGTACTAGTTAAAATATAGGCCCTGCTGTATTTAAATTATATTCATGTACATTTTAAATTCAAATGAATATTTAACCCAGTCCAATATGAATATAAAGCTTGTAAGCCCGAAGGCTTACCTGTTCTTTTTCGTGTCAGTTACTGCAATAAAAGATGTTACTTGTTTCTGAAACCATTGCTTTGCTTCCCCATTTTGTCATTTGTCATTTAAGTTGACATCCTAGCTTAGCTAAAATCAAGGGAACTTTCCTATTAGGTTTCCTGGGGTCAAAATTTCACTCTGTAAGTGAAAAAACAAAGACAATTGTAAAAAAAATAAAAATCATAGCCTGAAGATATGAAATTCTAAAGCAGCCAGCTATCAGGGCTGTTAAGCTCTTGTTTCTCCCTGGGAGCTGTGGAGCAGAGCAGACAGGTGAACTGAAACTGCTGAGGCCTCTGGCTGCTCAGGAGCTCCATTCCTGGGAGCTGGTAGAGCAGAAGTTACCCGGACATCTCTGGCAGCCACCATAAAGGTGGATTCCACTTATCAGGGCAAACAAACCAGCCTGTTTCAACCCTCTGCAGATACCTGGAAAGCTTTGGAACTGTGAGTTTATATTCACAGGATGTGGAATGTACAAATAGTACAACTAGAAGGATAGGAGGAACTTTTGCCAAACTCTTTCTATTTCCCCCTCTTTGGGAGAAGTCTTCTGTACTCAATCTCCTAGAAGCAAAACCAGAAACTACCTGAGGGTGATGTCATGGGAAGCAATGGTGAAAATCAACAATGTTGATGTGGGCACTATTAATTCTGACTTCAACATTCCAACCCTGGAAATTGCCTTGAACTCTCTGCTCTGACTTGGCTGAGAGCAAAGGCAGTGTGATTGCTCTTCAGAGGCAAAGGTTCTAGATGCAGCTCAGTACACAAACACGGAGAAGCAGCAGCATCAGCCTCCAGAAGAGTGCTGGCCAGAGCCCTTTGGGCTGTAGCCAGCAGCAGCATGGATGGTGTGGGAGCCTCTTCGCTTCGCAGAGATGCGCACACATCATCTGTGTGCTATTGAAGACCAACTGCACGCCCTGCATCTCTTCTCAAAGCCTGAGGAGCTTCAGGCAGGTGTCCAGACTTCTCATTCCTCCATGAATAGGACTTTACCTCCAGGAAAACAGAGAAATGTCTGAGGAAGGTTCTTGCTTTATTCCAGGAGTGTTCTACAGATATGTCCCCAGATGGGAACAAACCTGCAGCATAAGCCATTCTGATGTGTCCATCAATGTTTTTATACCAGAATTAGTTGCGTGGTCTTTGGATTATTCAGACCTATCGAACTGACTTCATCCTTTTAATGTGCTTGTGTCTTTCTTCTACACAAAAAATAATGACATTTTCTAGGTTTGAACACCACATTAAGTGCATTTTCAAGACCTTCCCAAATTTACTTTCAGAAACAGAAATTGACATTTCCTTAAAAAAATAAGAGGGGAGGAGAAAGAGAACCATCCCTGAGCTGACAGAATGCAGCAGTAGGAGGCAAGCATTCAGCTGGCAGTTACTTACTTCCTGGCATGCAATTTTAATTAAGGAGTCAGCATGTCTGCTACACAAGCCCACAGGAGGCAGTAACTAAAAATGACTGGGAAAATGTCCATGGATAAAAAGGTAGGAGAATTAAATAATGACACTGTATTTTAGAAAGCTAATTGAATATGTTCATCCCTATGTTTTTCTAGATAAGACCTATTACCAAAGGAAAAGTAAGCACAAATTGCTGTATCACAGTAGGCACAATAATACCTATTTTGCAGTGTTTAGTCAGAGATTCAGTATTGATCTAAGATAAATCAAAGACAAAATCTTTTTTTTCAGTTCAGAAGTCGTGTTCTGAGATATCAATTCATATTTTTAAACTGGGCCAGAAATCTTTCTTTCCCTAGACCATAACTGTAGTGATTACTTAGCTAAGTAAATCAGCATGTAGATTGCTTTAAATCACTTTATAAATACTTTTTTTCCCCTGATATGGTGATTTTTTCTTTTTCTCACAGAGCCAATTATTAGGACATAGAGGCTGATTCATATCCTGTACTTTCAACAACCATTATTAATCATCTTTCCAAAGGAGTGCTGTGAAATCCTGCATTGAAATTTCATTGTCGGCTCTTACTTTCTCCACTAGTAAATATTCAAATGGAACGCTAAGGAATAATAAGGAGGAAGCTCATGCATCTGCCTTGTTTTATATCTGTACAGATCAACCTGAAAGAGCTGGGATTAAAAATAAATTGTGAAGGAAAAAAAATCAGTATGGTATGACTTAAAATTAGAATTACATGTTCTGTGGAGAAAAGAACGGGTCAGCTAATCTCAGTCTTTCTATCTTTCTGTCACTTGCACTTATTAAGAGCTCTTCAGTGAGCAGGTTCATAGTTTATGCTTATGGCTAAATAAATTGCTGGGAGAGTATTACAGAATACAATGAAGTCAGATGAGAGAATCAAAAAAGATTTCAAACATTTATTTTTCATTTTTATAAAGGTCATTTCATGGGCTCCTTATCGTAGAATCATAGAATGGTTTTGAATTGAAAGGCAAATTAAAGGTTGTGTAGTTCCAATCCCCCTGCTGTGGGTAAGGATGCCACCCACTAGATCAGGTTGCCCTGGTCCCCATCCAAACTGGTTTTTAACGCTTCCAGGGATGGGACATGCACAACTTCTCCTGGCAGCCTGGTGCAGTGTGTCATCAACCTCACAGTGAACAGTTTCTTCCTTATGTTTGATCTAAATCTACCTCCTTCAGGATAAAACTGTTGCCCCATGTCCTGTCACTACAGACCTTGGTAAAATGTTTCTCTCCGTCTTTCTCATAAGCCCCCTTTCTATACTGAAATGCCACAGCTTCTCAAATAAGATGGATAGTAGCTTAGCCACTTTCTCTGCCCGTTCCCTCAGAACTCACGGTTGCATCTCATCAGGTCTCATGGACTTGCATGCCTTCAGATTCCTTAGATACCTCAGATCTGATCTTATACAGTGGAAGGTTCTTCATTTTCCTCGTCCCTTCTTTTACCTTCTGTGACTTGGGCAGCATGGCTGGAGCATTTGCCAGTGAAGACTGAAGCAAAAACATTTAGTACTTCAGCCTTTTCTGCATCCCAGGTAACCCAGTTTCCCATTTCCTTCCGGACAGGACCTGTATTTCCCCTAGTCTTCCCTCAATCACCAATGTGCCTATAGAAGCTTTTCTTTTTGCCCTTGTCATCCATGATCTGTTTTAATTCTGTCAGAGCTTTAAATTAAACTGATCCCTAGCTGCTTGGACAGTTTCTCTTTATTCCTCCCAGGCTACCTGACCTTTCTTCAACCCTCTGTAGGCTTCCTTTTGGTGTTTGAGTTTGACCAGGAGATCCTTGTTTGTCTATGTAGGCTTGCTGGCATTTTTACTCAACTTCCTCTTTGCTGGGATGCATCATTCCTGAATTTGGAGGAGATGGTCTTTGAATATCAGCCAGTTTGCTTGGACCCTTCATCCCTCCAGGGTTTTATCCCATGGTACTCTACCAAGGAGATCCCTTAAGAGGCAAAAGTCTGCTCTCCTAAAGTCCAGAGGGAGCTCCAGTAGGGAGCTTGCTTGTGCACGCTCCCTGCTCTCCTAATATCTTAGGATGGACCTCTGCTATTTCGGTCACTGCAGCCTAGTCTGCCCTTGATCTTCACATTCCCCACCAGCCCCTCCCTCCATGTGGGTGAGAACAAGGTCCACCATAGCACCTCTCCTTGTAGGCTCCTCTATCACTTGGAAAAGTGTTGGTTATGTCCTGCTGTCACAGTTATGGTAATGTCCTGTGATATTTGTCAACAAATATCACTGAAGTCCCCCATGGGGACCAGGGCTTGTGAATGTGGGACCACTCCTACTTGTCCACAGAGGGCCTCATCCACTCAGCCTTCCTGGTCCGGCAGCCTGCAGCCTGTAGCAGGCTCCCCTACAATGTTGCCTGTCCCTGCTCTCCCTTTAATCGTCACTCACAAACTCTCAATCATCTCTTCTATTCCCATGTGGAGCTCAAGGCCCTCCAGCTGCTCACTACCCCTGCCTGTCCTTCCTAAATAGCTGTATCCTTCCGTTCCAGCCCTACAGTCAGAGGAATCATCCCACCATGTCTTCATGATGCCAGTAATGTTATGGCCCTCCTATGGGTTAAAAACTAATTTCTCAGGGAATGTAACTTGAGATGAAACACTGAAAATTAAGTAATGACTTTCAGATTCCTTCCTGCCTTTGTGAATCAGGATTGGTGGAATAGTGTTCAGAGCAAGCTGAGACTTTGGTGTGAATTGTATGAGGCCATACACATCTCTGTTCTGTTTCTCCACAGCCCTGGAGACCATATGTAAAAGATTCTAACATCATTAATTAGGATTTTGATGTCTTTCTCATATGAACAATATTAATGAGAAAGTTGTTTTGGTTTTATTCCTTTTCCTTTTTTGTCTTAACCTAACCTACAGGGATAAATTTTCCTTATCTTTTGCTGAGCAGAGGAGAAAATAGCCTTGATTTTTTTCTCATCACCCAAGAAATCCAGATACTGACAGAATAGCCTGAAGACTTCTGTAATTTAAACCAACTGACAATGATCACTTCAGGAATCACAGACTCACTGAAAATTGCCATGGTTTACTGACTGTTAGTTGCTTCTTCTACGTGTCCTAAGGTGCAAAATGCCCTAAAGGAATTGCAAAAAGGGATTAATAAAGACCCAGTAATAAGCTCTGTATCACTGTATCACTGCGGCAGTCTTAGGAGAGTATTTAGAGCACAAAAATGGAGAAGACAATAACCAGTAGTTCTAGAGCTACTAGTTTTGCTCCCAGAACACAGCCATATCTGATAGTGTTGAGGGGTCAGGGTCTGCACTGCACAGCCATCCTCTGCACCTGCCAGCAGCTGTGGGGAACCCTGACATTTGCCACTAGGTTTAACCAGCTGATGTTTTGTGGACATTTTTGATAAATAGCTTAAGGCAGTAGTTGGAAGCAGGCTAAACTTTTAGCTATTTTACTGTTAAACATCTTGTCCGAAGCATCCTCTAGTGGGCCTCTCTCCCTTGTCTCTAGGGGGAGTCATTTCAGAGGGCAGAAGCTGTGCTTTGTAGAATAGCTGCTAAGTCAAATGAATCTTCTTCTAGGGACCAGAATTTTAAATGTCTCAGCTCCTGCTTAAGCCTACACTTTAACTTGGTGAACCTCGGATTTTAATTTCCTTTGATCAGCAACTCTGGATTTAAAGGTGAATTATTTACTTTGTACGTGTAAATAAGGGGCCAGTGTCCAAATGATTCTACAAAACTGCTTTAAATAAACTCAGTTAAAACCAGTAGCATGCTTATAGTCTCTATCATTTCTCTATCATTTTATATGAAGACATGAAAAAGTTATTTAGATGAAATAAAGCTGCCTTTAGGCAGTTTTAATTTTCAACAGGACTAATTTGACTAATCACTATATTGCAGACAGCATGGTTCGTGGCTGCACGACAGGGATAACATTTTTATATGGATGAGCTGTTCTCGATTAATTTATTTGTGATAGAAAGCTCGGGTGGACCTCTGTAACATCAGAGCATGGTTACAATGCAATGGTCTAAACAGGTACTCACCTATCTGTTCATTTATCATGTATCACTGGTAGCAGCTCATGGAGAATGTTTCCTCCTGCCCATGCAAAAGCTGAGTGATCTCTCCAAGGCCACATTAGGAGTCCCGGGAAGCCTGGGAGCAGGAAGGCTGTCCTACTGAATGCATCACTGCTGATGGACATCAGCAGGACTTGGAGATGTCTTCCCAATTGTCTCTGTACTTTATTTTTTTCTTTAAGGCATATCACAAGTATTAATGAAATTGTAAGGAAAATACTCCTTGGCAAACATTAATGGGTTTTTTAACTTTTCTAATGGAAAAGCAATCTTGACTTTTAAATTTATAAAATTTAAATTAAATGTGAAAGAACTATTTGTTTTTATTCCAATTCTGGTATCATCCTTACCTCAAGTTTGACTCTGCCAGAACATCCTTTTCAAGGATATCCCATGATATTACACAAACTCTCCTGTTTATTTAAAATTTATCTCTCAAGCTTCCTACCATGAAATGTATTGTTTTGGAGGTTATATAGCAGAAACTCATATGTGCCTCTGGCTCCAGGTCATTAAATATTTAAATATCAGCTCAGGTTAATTTTGGTTTAGTGTATTGTTTGCATGAAGCATATAAGAAGCTCAGAGGTTGGCCAAGCCAAAAGAAAAATCGAAAGACACATGAGGGATAGAGAGTCAAAGAAAAGGGAAAACAGGAGAACAATTACCTCTGGCATAATTTTACAGTTTTTAGATAAGTTTTGAAAAAGTATTACCTCATTTTTCCACTCATTTATGTAACTGCATTCTCCATGACCATGAAGGAAAACAGAAAACAACCCAAAAAACCCCTGAGTTAGATATTCTTGGAGCTTAAAGATATCATCACTACTACTGAAAGAGAATATCTCTTCTTACAGATATTTAGGCTTGTTATTTTTAAAACACTGATCCTGTCAGGCAGCTGGATCCCCTACAGGACAGGTGGAATTTAAATAAATAAATATCATGGTGTTCAGAGTAAATCTATTCATAACAGAGAGAAAGAAAAACACTTGGGTAGCTTCTCACATATGATGAACAAATTAAGATACTCTTGGGTATATCTAATTGATGTTATCTTTTAATTTTATCTATACAAATGCAATATTAAAAGCTCAATGGACCTTATCTTGCCTGGTATCATTGGCCACTATCCAGCAGAGCACTTACACCTTGGTAATTTTAAGGGCATGGTGTCCTGGTTTCAAGCCAGAATACCCAGCAGCAAAGTGGAACAAGATAGCGATAAGCAGTTTGACAAGCCTTGCAACAACTAATCTCCTGCTGCTTCTCAAAGACACCTGTATGGAGTTGATTCAAACATATTATTTTACCAATATGTATTGAAGATACACATAGATTACACTTTTCCCCCCATTTTTTTTTCAGTGCTAAACAGATAGAAAAATTGTTGTGCTCTCTACAGACTAACATTTGGATAAATAATAATTCAATTCTGAATACGTCTTTGATAAAGAGAACAGAGCAAAAGGGAGTTCTAATGTGCATTTCTGTTATGGCAATTTTTCATTGCCATGATTTTACAGAATAGAATTCCTGGAGATGCTGTCTGTGAATATATCTTTAGTTCTTCCATCTTGTTAGGAATGCATTATTAGATTTCACATCTGTCATTTGCTTACCATAAATGCCAGCAGATACTTTTTTCCTTACATTTTATGAAGTGAAAGGATACTTTTCTCATCCAGCTTCAACCCAAATGACTAGGATAACAACAAGAATGCACCCTACCACAACGTTTTAATTCATTCCCAGCAAAACTCACATTTAGTGTATCTTTCCTTAGGTGAACAGAGAACAATGAAAGAGCTGTGATCTTTCCAACCAGCATCCAGCCCATGGATGGCAAGAGTTGTTGGTGTTAAATGTATTAAAGGGCAAATTCACATGCCTAGAATCTTTAAGGGCAGATAAGACATATTGTTGGTTCTAAAGTCACCATTAGGCTTTAAGTTCTATAAGTCACATTAATTGTACTTCTATTTAGTGACTAATAGCACAGTCCTAAATTCCCAGGGAGCAGTAATTCTTCCTATGGTAAAAAGACAATGATTTGTCACAAAATGGGACTATTAAATTAAACTATATTCTGCGAATACACTGTATTTATTCACAGACATCTGTCTTAGTTTGCCGCATGCGAGACTATTTTAAGAGTTTATTTTTACAATAGCCAGGTTCTCTCGGTGCTATGTCTTCAAGGGATATTTCAAGGAGAGAGTGTCTTAAATAAGTCACAACTATTTTGATCTCCGCATGCTAGTACTCCTGTGTGTGTGAGGGATTTGCCCTGATGCCAGCTGGCAAAGGAAAAGCAATATTGACCAAATGGTTGTTAGGGCTATTGGAAATTTGGGATTTATTCACTATGTGGCATTTCTGTAGAACAGAACATTCCTATTGTTTTGTAGACATCTGTACAAGTTTAGCCAAAACCTAATCCAGTCTCCTGAGGGCTCTCTAGACAATTGCCGCCTCTTTGTGCATGTGCTTGAGCACTCCTTTCTGGATAAAAGGAGAGTGGCAAAACAGAGGAGAAGATTGTTTTTGTAAAAAGTAGCTGGAAACTGAGTGAGCTAGGAAAGACAGCCACCCATTAGGGAAGCTTACAAAGTTCCTTGGTTTAGATGTTGAAAAGAATTTGATGTTTTCTTTAACTATTTGAGGTTTTCTTTAACTTCTTTAGCTTTAAACCATAAGTTCTAGGGCTCTACTGTCTCAGGAAGAGGCTCTCTCACCTACAGCTATTTCTCAGTCTGGGAAACAATTAACCTTTTTTGACTTTGCTATTGGTACACTGGGAAATGTGTGGTATTGTGATGTCACCTTCAACTTGAGGATGCGTATTTTTAACAAAAGAATATAGTGAAAATTTCAGCACACCATGCATTTTCTCTGTTTTTTCACCTTGTTCCAATAAAAAGATTAATTCTATCTTGGATTATATTGAGCAACTACTTTTGAATGTCAGCAATCTCCTAGAAGTATGTGAGGGTGGTTTTATTCCATAATCTTCAATAGTACTGGTAAAAAAAGCACACGAAGATTGAGCTACTGGTTAGAATGAGGCAGCAGCAAAACAGTGAAGAGAATCCCACGGCCCCTATCTCATGGTCCTCTCTTAGACAATACACTAAAATTCTATACACAAACTCTTTCCCAGTGAGAGCTGAGTGGTTATTATTATGTTGCTACATAAATATCAGTTATTATTTTTTCATAGATCCATGGAAAGCCTCTAATGCAAATATATTTATAGCTGAATATACAATGTTGCGTATTAGCTTCACTTAACTGTAATTAGCTGAGGCAATGCCAATTAAAACTGAAACTACAGAAAGTATGTGTATGATTATTTAGTATTATCTTTCTTGTGTTTTTCTAACTGCTACCTGTAGTCTAATTAATGGCATAGGCCTTTAATAAATTCAAGGTCAAATTATATTACCTTTCTTAAAAATAATAAGAAAATCAGTTAGAGGAGTTGGAAATATCAGCAAGGCAAAGCTCAAGGACCCTCATGGATTTACTGACCTTTATTCTTGAGACAGGTTAGTATTCATTATTGTGATGTGAATGTTTCCTTAAATAATTTAGATGCCATTGTTTGCTTCTTGGAGGCACTTCAGCGAGGTTCTGTGAAGTCAGCAAAGCCTGGATACATATAGACACTTCTCAGAAATAAAAGAGACAAAACTGCTGCTCCATTACGTCCTACATAAATGCCTTTAATTTTCTGCTCAGATGTTTATAGAACTTCCAACGTGCTCCTGAATATTTAGTTCAAGACTGTTGTACATCCTGAAGCAGAAAAACATGAAGTGACAAAAAGCCCATTTATGTGTCTCTTCATACTGAGAAGGTTTCTTCTATTTCCATTTTAGCTGATGCCTTGAGTGGCTACCTAGAAACAGAGAGTAGACAGGAATAAGGGAATAAAGGAAGGTATTGTCATGGTTAGACACTGGACACAAGCCAGTGCCCCATGAAAATATATTTTTACTAATAATGGTTGTGAGATGTGATCAGGAACAGAGCAGAGCAGGCTCCAACTTTAGAAATAAGAAAAAAAAACTTTATTAATCTATACTAAAGGAGAGAAACACATAGGGAACATGAAAACTCTCTGAAACATTCCTCCTCCTCCCAACTTCCACCCTTCCCACAATCAGACAAAACCTTGGATTTCCTGATCGGTTAACAATACTCAAATAATCAAATCTCAACCCATCAAAGAAGAGAGGAGTCTCTCTTGCGTTACCATAGTGTCCTTCCATGTCTGGTGCTCTCACCACCAGTCCATGGACCAAGACTGCCCTCAGGATTCAACGA
>WEIT01020519.1:42898-63212 GCA_013389985.1 Dryoscopus gambensis | reverse complement strand
TTCACTGGAATCCTTCACTGGACCCTTTCTACAGGACTACCTCTACTCCAACGGAGCTACATCTTCCACTCCAGGAGGACTTACTTTGGACTGCTCCCCACACCCTGACCAACAGGGTGTCAGGTCGTATTTTGACCCTGTCAGAGTTTCTGGGATCATTTGTTTGTTGTTGTTCTTTTTTTTTTTTTCTCTGTACCACTATCTTTGTAGTTTGTAATTATTCTTAGTAAAGAACTGGTATTCCTATCCCTACATCTTTGCTTGAAAGCTCCATAATTTCAAAATTATAGCAATTTGGAGGTGGGGGGTTTACATTCTCCATTCCAAGGGAGGCTCTGATTTCCCCTGGCAGTCACCTGTCTTCTAAACCAAGACAATACTGGGGTTTGCTCCAATCCAGGTGCAGCATATTGCTCTTGGTCTTGTTGAACTCGGTGAGGATAAAGATTTCGTGAAGGTTCCTCATGAAGGATTCCAGTGAAGTTAACTTCATGAAGTTAAGGACTGAAAAAGTCCAAGGTTTGTAATGGTTCATAAGCGGAGAAAGGTGCTTCTCCAAAAAGAATTTTAAAATTACACAACCTTCATTTTGGGATGTAGAAAAGGAGAGTGTGTTACTGAACTCAGAGCTGATGGGGCTTTATCTAGATTTATCAGGAATAACTGCCTGTATATGATTGAACCCACAGAGATCCCCACCTCTGTGGGCACCTGGGTTCAGAAGGGATGTTAATATAATGCAAACTGTCCAGAAAAGCACAAACAAAGTTTTAAAAAATAATCATTATAAAATACTCAGACGATTTAGAAATGGAAGGCTGTCTAATGATGAAGAACACACCAGCCAGACATCCCAGTGAAAGCTTTCCTCTGTCAGTTAAATATTTACACTTTGCTTACAACATACATTACTTTTTCCATACCTCAGTTTGTTGATTTTTCTGGGCATCTGGGAACTCAGGATACTGAACTCCACAAAGGAAATACTGCTGCTATATACAAGTAATTACATGAGCAGCACAACTTATCAGACTCATGTACCGGGTAAAGTGTAAGTTGTCTCTGTGCCTATCTACCCATGACTGGCCATTGGCATCATGCCCAGGAACTTACAGAAATGTCTTAGTTGTTTCAGTCTAGAGAGCTGAAGTCTGAGTAAGTGACAGAGAGGCAGCTCAAAGTGTTAAAAACAGACACAAAATAAACCTTTACAGGGAGCATTGATCAATTGGTCACCATGTCCTCTGGTTCCAGCTGAGACAAGGCTAATTTATGTGAGAAAAATTTAAATTGTATGTCACGGATTGGAATCTGTATTATACAACTTTCTCTGCTACCAGAGTCTACTTTCTTGAAACTCCAGTAGATGAACCTGGCATTCCTCGGAATGGAGTTCTCTTTTCTTGTTAGCTTTTTTTTTCTAGCTGGAGTCATACCTCCTGAAGTTAATAGCAACATTATCACCTGCAAATGCTAATATGTTAACCAAATTCAAAATTTTTAATTATTTTGCCATGCTTTTTTGCATTTACAAGTATTGTTAATACAAATTCCTTGCTGTCTTGGCTATAATCAAAATTACAAAGACTATTGTAGTAATAAGTACCTACAAAAACATTTTGCTATTGTTATGCTTTGAAGTATTAGTAGCCATAGGAAAATATGAAAAATTGCCCAAACCACTTCCACATTCCAACTGATATTTAGTTACTTTCACAATTAAGATAGAAGCCAATATAATGGTGGAAATTTATTGCTTGGTCCTGGTGAGAGTCATCATTTTATCCTAGGGCAGCACACATCTTGAGAAATAGTTCTATTTAATTTGCAACCATAAGTGATGTGATTTTATTTATGTGTGAATTTTATTTACAAATGGATTTCAGCAGGATGTGGCTCACAACCTTGGGTAATCACACTGCAACGGCTTACAGCTATTCTTAAGAGTAAAATGAGTGGGATTTTCTATAGCTCTGATCCACTGCTAAATAGCTCAAACCTTCTATTAATGTTGTCTGTCACCAGTCTCTGAAAAGGGTTTTCACTCTTGTTTGCTTTTCTAGGCTTAAAGAACACTCACAATTTTGCCAGGGCCCTGCACAATACAGTAGCTAGCAGTAATTAGTATTATTGTTTTCTGGTAGTATTTTTTGCTTTTCTGCTGACACTATTTACTTTTCAGGAAAACAGCTCAGTGGCTTCAAATCAGAGATAGCTTGACAATTCCCAGATGTGGACAAGGAAGAAGACCCAAGATGTGCTGAGGGGAGGTGCACTCTAGAGGTTGTTGTAGAAGTTGAACTTGACTGAGTATGTGTCCTTGGACTGTAAGCTTCTTGTATGGGTATCTACTGTCAGAAGACAACCTCGAGAACAATCCCAGGAGTTGTGCTCCCAAGTGACAAGGCAAGGTAAAACCCGTGGGAAGAAGTTGGATTAGGGTCCAACTAACATTTAGCTGCCTTTGGTTGTGACACAGTTTGAGGGAGCATTATAGACACGAGACCTGTTTGGCTGGACCAAGTTCAGCTGTCTACTGCTGTAGCTTTCTGCCTTTGAAGGAGAATCAGAGCAGATGGAAGTTTCCATCTCAGATTAGCTAGGAGGAGATTCAGATTTCCTGTGATGTAGTCCAGTCACAGCTGTGTAACAGAAGCAGAAAGGTCCTAAGCTCCTGGCAGCTTCTCATAATAACCTTCACTGACCTTGTCAACATCATGTATAACACAATCTATTTTCTCCTTGTGGTCTGTAAAATCAGACTGTAAGTGCAATACAACTTGAGAGTAAGGGGGTTAGTGGCTGCAAGAGGGCACTGGAAGTTCAGCTTTAGTTATAAGGCTTTAGTCATATTCCACTGTTACAGGAAGAAGACTCCACACCTAAGAATTTCAAGAGTGGTGTTCAAAAATGTCACCCATGAGATACTGCCTAAGCGAGGCATTCAATAATTGCTACACTGGAAATATGCAGTGTAACTAGGAAAGGGTTAAAGGCTTATTGAAATTGGCGAATTGTTCTTAATAGGTGCAAAACTCCATCTGCTTTCACAGTGAGAAGAGGGAAAATTATAGTACTATCTGTGCCATCCACTTCCTTCTCCTCTGATGCATTATAATAGCATCTAAAGAAAGAACTAGCCACCACATGATTTTCTATATTATGCAAACTGAACTTTTCAAATCCATGAAGAATGTCAGGAGAAGTTGTCAGTCTTGTACATGGATCATTACCAGTTTTGAAAGGTGACTGCAGATCTCAGAACTGCAGATTGTAGGTTAGCTTCTTTCTCTCTCTCTCTCTCTCTTTCTCTCTCTTCCTTCCTCTCCTTCTTCCCTGCTCTCTCGCTCTTCTCATTTATTTTTTTTCTTTTTTTCTTCCTTTTATTTCTTTGCAACAAGAGGCAGAGCTTTTCAAGATAACATAAGGGGACAATTGTTCAGAGAAATCATCTAGGAGAGCAGAAAATGCTTTTCCCATTTGAAAATGCTTTTCCCATTTGTTATGCATTCAATCAAGTGCTATAAAAAACAAGAGACTTTAACATTATTTGCTTCTGCTGAGCCAAGAAGTAAAAACTATCAAATGCTTGTGGCTTAGTTATTCCAGACTTAGCCTGGGATGCTAATATTTTGTAGCTTTAGTACATATGCTTGCTTTGCTATCTACATTCATGATAAGCACAGGTGAAGATGGACATCACATAGCATGAATTACAATGTTCAGGATGAAGAACAACTTGCCTCAATGATGCTCTGTGTACCATAAAGGTCAAGCCTCTTAGCCTGTTGAATTATATAGATTTAAATTCCACTTATAATAAAAGACTTTGTTTTTAAAGAAAACACCTGGCCTGAAAAACCAGCTGTCTGTGTTTTAGGATGGGCTTTGAAATTTTTTTTTTATGATTACTTACCTAAAGAGCTATAACCAAAGCAAAATATGTGAATCTGCCTGTCTGCTTAGTCCTGGAAATATTAAATTACTCTCTCAGATTTTTCAAATTGATTCCTAATTTAGGTATCTATGAATGTCACTGGGCCTGAATCTCTCTGTGGAATATGAGACCATAATCCAGCTACAGCAAAACATTTTCATCCTCAGCTTCCCTGGGTGAAATTCTCTCCCTGTGCCTTGGAGGGGGTACCAGTGTGAGACAACACAGATGTGACTGTGGTACCAGCTCTCAGACCCAGGGTTTCCCCTTACAGCTCATGGCCCAGGCTATTTGCTGAAAGGTCTCTTTTTGGGGCTCAGGAATTTTCCTCTGTTGGCTCTAAGGTCTGTCAGATGAAGGTTTATCCTGGTCACACTAGTCTCTCTTGAGATGTAAAAGCTGTGGGTTCAAATTAGCATTTGAGGAAGGATCACAAAAAAGTTTTCATGCTTCCTGTGGGGTTAGAGGATGTTGGAGGATGAAAATGGAAATCTCTAAGGGAAGGAAGCAAGATGCACAAAAATGCCCTGCAGCATTCTTGGATTGATGCCTGAGAACAAGAGTTTCAGGCCCATGCTTTTAACTAGAATTTTATTTTGGATGGTTTGGGTCTATCATCTAGTTCTTTAGATTTCTTGGAGTACCTTTTATCCTATATCTTGTACAGATATTTTGCAAACTTAGGTCAGCAATATGAAATTTGCACTAAAGTTTCCACATTTTCCACAACTAAAGATGGCAGAATCTAAGGCCCTCAACTCAAATGAAATGCTTGGAAGTGACTCTTTCAGCTATCTTTGTGGGTCTGCTCCAGCATCCTGACCCAAAATGATTATTCCTGAATCAGAAACCAGGTACTAAAGAGTTATTTTGCTTACGCATGTGCATTGCATTCTGATTTTCTGATTTCTGATTAATCCTGAAACAGTTTTGAGACTGTGATAGATTTGTTCTGTGTTTGTAGAGGAACATGGTAGAGAGCAGATTTTTTACTATAACTGCTTTTCAAAGCTAAAAGATCTTTCTCCTTTTCAAATTATTTTAAAAGTGGAATTTTTCAATATCCAGAAAATTTAAATTATTCTCAGGAGGTGCTTTTCTCTGCCATGTATATCAAGTGTTGAGATATAACAATAAAAACAGTTTAAGAAATCTCAGGAACTTTTATTGACAAATAGCTTTTCTTAGCAGATCACAATTTTAGCTCTTGTTAGTTCATCATAATACATGTTGGACTGCACAGCATTCAGAAAACATTTATTTTTAAAATAGTAGATTTGTACTGTAAAGGAAAGTTGTGCGGAATTGGAACATTGTGCAGGTAAAATAACATGTATCAGCTTCCAGAAACAAAAGGCAAAAGTGTTAAGGAATAACACTGGCAAGAGGTCGGTTCAAGTGATTGTTAAAACCATAAACCATCAAATGAACTTTGCAGAGACAGAGAACTAAGCTGATAACTGAAGTTATAATTTCTGACTAATAGCTGCAAAGTGATCTGATATATATGCAGGCCTGACCACTGGGGGATATGCTCAGGTGCTCTGGGGCAGCAGGGTGTCACCATCAGAACTAGGGGCATCCTGCTGTGTGCTGCCAAGGGCAGGACAGGAGACGAGGCAGGACTAGACTGCTGGACATCTAAGGGGTCACTAGAAGCCTTCCAGTCCTGCCAGCAGCTGCACATAACATGCAAGAGTATTTTTGTTGTTATTCACATGCGAGATGGTTTGATATCTACACCTAATCAAAGACCTGTAAGATCCAAGATTTTTTTTTGCTACACTCTTCCTGAGCTGCTGTGCTGCACTGCTCCTCAGTGAGCCCTTGAGCTATAGGCTGGTTGATTTTAAACAAGCTAGACCCTGGCAGTAAACAAACACAGCCACTTCATTTTAAAAGTACATAAGGGGATTTACGCTGCAAGACTGAGCTGACTACCTGATCGTAAAATAGAAAAGTCAAGAAGACTTTTCCAGGGTTTGTGTTTCTGGTTATCTAAATGCACATCTTCCAAAAAAAAGTGAAAATACATTAAATATAGCATGGCCAGAGAAAAGGAGAACAAAGACCTGACACATATCCCCAGTGAAGTACAGGGCAAAAGCTCCTTTTAATTCATCAGGAATGGGACAACAAATAAATACTAAGTTATAAATATTACTTATGTACTATTACAGTAAACGAATTAGATTAATCTGATTCAAAGAAAAAAACTCCACCTTTTATATGGAAATTATGAACAAAGCAATTTACAAATAGTTAATGTCATCATATATTAATCAACTCTTGAAATAATTATAATTAGGACAAAATATTTGTCCTAATACAAATTCTGGTCAAAGCAAGGAGTATAATGGCAGCATATGAAGAGTGTGTTTCTGCTGGTGATCAGCCTGGTGATCTGTGCCTGCAGTCAGAGCTAGATCCACTCATTGGGTACCCAGATCGTCACACTCTGAAATTCTTTTTCCTCCATTTCAATTCTCTCAGGTGGGGAATATAATATCAATATTAATCCCTGCGCTGCAGAGTTGATAATTTTTACTGAAAGCATTCCCAAAAGCTTTAAAATAAGTTAATAATAATAACAAATTATCTCAAACATTGCGTCTGACCCATTCCCTAAACTTCTGACAAAACTAGTTAAAATCCTGGTGAGACCCTCCTTTCCCAGTACTACCAACCTGATTATTCACAACTGGCTTACTTTGTGAATATGGTCTCTGAAAACATCATGCTTAATCATTTACGTTTGTCACTAATTTGGTACATTATGAAACAACTAAGATGCTGGTCAGTGAAAGTGAGTTTATATATAATTCTGTGTTTCATTTCAACAGATTATAAAAACACAAGGTCCAAGAGATGATCAACGTTACTTAATAAATCTGTCCCTTCTCTCTTTGTGTATTATCCACTGCATACACCAGTTTTGGCAAAAATAGTTTTTCAAAATGCATCCTTCATTAAACAATTTGACTCTTTTTTCTTCTTTGCTAAGATACTTAATCATAATTTCTGCCCTGAAAAAATAGTTTCGTTTCTGTGGTCTGCGAGAGTTCAGACATGACAAGGCCTTAGTTGTCATATTATCTATGATTCCATGAATAAGCCAGGAAATAAAGAAAATGAACAGCTGAAAATCAACTGGCACAAACTGCTTCAGCTTTAACTGAAAACTCTATCACTTGTTATGGTCGACAGCTTCTGAAGGGTTCTCTTAAGTGGTGCAAAATGGTTATTTTCTTCCATGAAGATATGCAACTTGAAGAGAGAATACTGGTGTCAAAGCCTGATTTAATGGACAAGTGCACTCATGGACCCCTGTAGACCTCATTGTCATTTTCAAGGCTGAGGTTACAACAGCCAATTCTGTATTGTGAACAGTAATAAAACCCAGGGGCAGCTCAGAAGCAGTTAACAGATTTCCTTTGGCTGAACAACAGTTGCCACATGATTATAAGTCTTTGCAGAGCAGACCTGTGAAGACTGAAAATATGACATCCAGTGGGAGTGGTGAACATAAGGCCACAAAGAGGACTGTCCTCCCTTTTTCATGGTTCATGAAAAAGTAAAAAGAACAGTTTTACAAACAGAAAAGAATTTATCCCAAATAAAAGGGAGAATAATGTGTTTGTTTACCTAAAATTAGTATGTTGGCTCATTTGTTTAAAGATAAAATATTTCACCACAAAGACAGTAAAGCACTGGAGAACATTAGTTCTCCAAGGAAACTGTGCATGTTGGGTTTCATGTTGGAGAGTTTCTAGATGACTAGACAAATCCCTGAGCAATCTGGTCTGAATAGGGTAATAACCTTGCTTTCAGCAAGATTGGATGCTTCTGAGATCTCTGCCACTTGAGAAACTGTGATTCAGTGTTTCCCCTGCTCTTGAATAATCGGGAAATTATTGACAGAATTGGAAGGTAATACCTTAAAGTAAGAGCACTCTTTTCAGGTTTTCCTGTCTATGCCTGCAGGACCAAAGGCCTGAACAAGCCGTGAGCTCCTGCACTGCACATGCTTCTGGGAAAATACCACATGATAAAATCCAAGTTTTTTATCTTGGATTAGTTACTTGTATAAGCATTTCCCTCTGGTACCTGACTTCATTTAGCCAAGTGTTGTGTATCTGTAATGATAATCATTATTGCAGGGGATCAGTTAACATTATTTGTATAGTGGCAGCTCCTGATTTCCCCAGTGATGGTCATAGCCCTATTTTGCCACTGTATAGAAAATTGTGATAGCAGCCTCAATCTGCCTTAAAAGCATGGTGTCATGCACCAACACTTACACTTATATTTACACAGAACCATTCATTAAGAAAAAGTGCTACTTTAATAATTATCTGCAGCTGAACCTGCAACTAATAGCTACAGGAAACAAACTGCATATTTAACAATGCTGTACACTGCATTCTGGCATTACGGAAGTAATGACTGACATCTCTAAATACGCACTACCAAAAGTAAATGTAAACCTTAATCGAAACACAAAAGCATTTTTTGGTTGTTGTTGTTGTTAAGAAAAATGGACATATCATTAAAAGACAGATTGATGTTTACAACTATCATACGGATGTTGAAAGGCATGATCCAATACAAATACATGCAGCTTTCATTCAGACTACTTATTGCATGCTCTTTACAAATTGTCACTGATCTTCACAATAGGCAAGGCTATAGTCTTTATGGTGAAAAAGGTGTTAACAACCAAATAGATCATCATTATTTGAAGATATCTTTGAACTCCAAATTACATTCTAACCACATTGCACTGTTTTATGTTTAGAACATTACAATACTAACACAGTCTAGTAATCTTAAACCCCCACCTGTCTTGCAGAGATCAGGAGCCTCCTGGTGAAAATGTACTTGATTAACAGATTGACTGTTAAATCTTCAGCACTGTCTTAAGGTTTCATTGCTCAAGGGGATATATCTCTACTTTTGGCAGAGAGGTATGATGATAATTTAGTCTTCATTTGTATAGATCAACTCAGATCTATCGACATATGTCTATCCAGAGAAATATACTTTTTTTTTTTACAAGAACAACAACATATTTTAGTGAGGTCCTGGGAGGATGTAGACTAAAAATGTGCTTAAGCATATGTTCTCCTTCCAGGTTACAAGGTGCTTAATATATAAAGTGCTGTTTAAGTGGTCATGCCTCTCTTCTCCATTTTTTTGTACATTTTTGACAGGTCTGTAAACTATGGGTTCAAGACAGTCCCCTGCCTGATCTTTTGTTTGTGATCAACACTGTTTCAAACAGTTTGAATCTAGAAAACAGAAAACCAATATGCTCTCTGACTACCGCCAAATAAGTAATAACAAGGATTTGTATTTGAAATAATAAAATCTAAATTTCATTATTCTGCTACCCTGAGAATGGAGGCAAGTTGCCAGTGATAATGGCTATGCACATTTATTTTTTTCCTTCATAACATGAAGATATAAAAATTCAGACTAGCTGAACTAGATTAGAAACCTGATCTAGCTATGATCTTTAGAAAGGCTAGCACTCTTCCTGATTAGACTCTCAGACTGGATCATCAGTCTCTGGGACTGTGAAATACAGCAGTTATAGTAATGTCGGTCCTTGTCATTGTGGTGACTGAAAGCATTTTAAGTGACTCACCACATATGAGGAAAAAAAAGCAACTTTTTTTTTCTTTTTACAACCCTGTGCCATTTGTAGATGGAATGTTGGGTGCCCAACTCGGGTAAGTATAGAGGTCAAACATAGGGACTATCCATGTCATAACTGCAAGCATAACTACAGCAACTCCGATGATGTTAATGCCCAAGCCAGCTTTCACCTAAAGAAAAGGAAAAAGAAAGCAGACACATGCATCAAGACACAGAAGAAAATTTTTAAAATGCCAAAAATCCCCTTCAGGACTTTTGCTTTAAACTTACCATGTCCATAATGTTTAAATGACCATATGAAAATACAATGGCGTTGGCTGGGTTTGCTACAGGAAGCAGGAATGCAAAGGAAGTACACAAGGTAGCAGGTATCAAAATGAAAAGTGGGTTCACATGAATGGCTTCCGCCTACCAAAAAATGAAAGAGAATACAGCTGTCAAGGGATGCATTTGCCAAATTAAATACAGAAGTACAAACTTCTTATATTAACACAAGTGAAATGCGAATAGAGCTGCCAATTTAAACAATGAGAGATCACCTTTTTTGGTAACTCATTTTTTAAGAATATTACACAGGCACAAAAAGCAAAAACACTGCAAGAAATATGACAAATCTGAATTTGTGTATAATACATTATTGATGATCCAGATGAAGGCATTGAGCATATCCTCAGTAAAGCTGGGAATGACACTATGTTGGGTGGGAGTGTTGATCTGCTGGAGAGTAGGAAGGCTCTGCAGAGGGATCTGGACAGGCTGGATGCTTAAGGTTCAACAAGACCAAATGCCAGGTCCTGCCCTTGTGTCACAACAATGCCAGGCAGCGCCACAGGCTGGGGGCAGACTGGCTGCAAAGATGCTCAGTGGAAAAGGACCTGGGGGTGCTGGTTGACAGCAGCTGAACATGACCCAGTGTGTGCCCAGGTGGCTAAGAAGGCCAATGGCATCCTGGCCTGGATCAGCAATGGTTTGGCCAGGGCAGTGATTACCCCTCTGTACTTAGCACTGTTGTGGCCACACTTTGAGTGCTTTGTCCAGTTCTGGGCCCCTCACTACAAGAAGGACACTGAGGTGCTGGAGCATGTCCAGAGAAGGGCAACGGATCTGGGGAAGTGTCTGAAGCACAAGTCCTTATGAGGAGCAGCTGAAGGGGCTGGGGTTGTTCACCCTGGGGAAAGGAGGTTCAGGGGAGACCTTATCACTCTCTACAACTCCCTGAAAGGAGGCTGGTAGGGGTTGGTCTCTTCTCCCAGACACCTAGCCATAGGACAAGAGGAAATGGCCTCAAGCTGCACCAAGGGAGGTTCAGGTCTGACATCAGGAAGAATTTATTTACTTAAAGGGTTGTTAAACATTGGAATGGACTGCCCATGGTGGTGGTGGAGTCATAATCTGTGGAAGTGTCCAAAAAACAACTGGACAGAGCACTTAGTGTCATGGTTTAGTTGGCAAAGTGGTTATCTGTCAAAGGCTGGACATGATGATCTCAGAAATCTTATCCAACCTAAATGATTCTGTAATTCTGTGAAAACAGGAGTACCATTTCTTTGAAAGAAAATGAATTAGTATATGTCAAGGCTGGCCAATAGAAAAATCTACAGACTAGAAGACAATCAGTAAGTTTTGAAGAAGAAAGAATCAGATATTTTGATAAAGATGATAAGAAAGGACAGAACTGATCTAAGGACAGAAGAAATGAGAATTACATACAAAGAACATCTATTAGCCCTCCCTTCTCTTTGTTACAACCTGCAGTGTCAACCATTTTTGCTGAAGATGCAGTCCTGAAGAAGCCCTAAGAGAACTGTCCTTTTAAGAGCTTCAAATATTCACAAATATAATAACAGCATCAATTTTCACATGTTGAACTGTACTGGATTTTTCTGAGGTAATTTTCTTCACAGTGGTTTGTATGTTTTGGATTTGTGCTGGACATAGTGTTGACAATATAGGGATGTTTTCTTCTGGCTGAGCAGTACTTACACAAGCAAAAGCCTTTTCTACTTTTCTCACTGCCACGTTGGTGAGGAGGCTGAGGTGAAATTGGTAGGAGACAGAGTCAGGACAGGTGATCCCAACTGACCAAGGAATATTCCATACCATATGGCATCATGCTCAGTATATAAAGCGGCAGTGTTTGGAGTGGTGGCATTTCTCACCTGAAGTGACTGTTACATGAGATGGGGCCCTGCTCTCCTAGAGATGGCTGAACACCAGTCTACCCATGGGAAGCAGTGAATTAATTACTTGTTTAGCTTTGCTTACACGTGGGGCTTTTGCTTTCCCTGTTAAATTGTCTTTATCTCAACCCATGAGTTTTCTAGCTTTTCCCTTACTAATTCTGTCCAAGACCCCGCTGGTGCAGGAGTGAGTGAGTGGCTGCGTGGAGCTTGATTGCTGTCTGGGTTTAAATCATGAAATGAACTTTTATGCAATTTTACTAAATTTTCAGCATCTCTTGTTAGAAATACCTAAAGAAACCAAGTATCCAATGCACAATACAGGACAGCAAAAAACCTACATGAAGTATTTTACTGGGACTTTTTAAAACTGCTTCTTTGAGCAACAGCATTATTATATGGATGATAGAGTAAATGCTGATTAAAAATAAGCTTGTTATACTCACCAAAGGAGACAGTATGGGCAAAAAGATCGTAATGGTAGCTGGATTGCTGGCTACTTCTGTTACCGAAGTGACAATAAGGCAGGATATCAGGATAATCAGCCACAAGGGTAATGATCCTAGAGGGGCCAATTTACTTGCTACCCACTCAGAAAGTTTTGAAACCTGCATAAGGGATGTGAGAACATGTTTATGTTTAGCAAGTCACTGAAAGGAAAATTTAAAAAATGGTATATAACAGGACTTTACTCATCTGCTAATTGCGAAGTATTTATGTAAAAGAGAAAAATCTGAAATATTTTCCATATTCCTGCCAAATGATTTTAAGATCATTTTTTTAAATCAGTGGTGCCATATAGGATCCCATGCAAACTATATTCCATTTATTTATATTTGCATCTCTGAGATGGTTAGAGGAGTCTTAATCACAAAATGGTAATATGAGTATATTAGGCTTCATAACCAGAGTCTAAGTCCAAACCTGCTTGATTTACCGGAGTAGCTATTAGGCTCCACATGGAAATGATCTCAGTGACTTTAACTCTAAGGCTTTGGAAACAGTGTGTCTTCACAACTCCTGCCCCCATCATATTTAAATTAAATAAGAAACAGGAGTCATCATTGTGCATAGTCTTGGAAGACATAGGAAACTTCTTTTTCTCTAAACCTGCTTTCTGAACATCTTGAATATTCATGACATTTATCCTGTTCAATATTGCTACAGAATAACTTGCTAAAACAAGAGAATAACTGTGAATTCACTCATGTCTGAATTGGTCCTGATTGGGTCACGCTATTTGTTCAGTATCTTCTATAAATTGCATTACCTCGCAGCCGTCTGCCAGTGCAAATCCGCCACCAACAAGAATAGCTATTTCCCAGGGCATGCATGACTGAAATTCCTTCCAAGTAATCAGTGGAATGTAACCAAAAACAGCTAGAGAAAAAAATATAAAATAAGAAAGAAATATAGCCCCCCAATCAAACCTATTGACAAGCTCTTGAAATAATCTCCCTGAGGAAGTATTTGGGGAAAATTCAAAGACAAAACCCTCATCATTACAACATGATAGAAGTCTCTGACAGAAACAACCTGCACTTCCTGGGACAGATCTTTAGCTGGGGAAAACTGTCACGGCTTGGACATATTAGAGCTGTGACAGTTTCCACCAGTGGAGCATTGGCCCGTTTCCCCTCCTTTCCTATGTGGAAGACAGCTCTAGGATATCAATGAGTTTAATTTACACAATAAAACTTCACTATTCAGACAGATTGCTGAGAAAATGCTGTTTCACTAAGACTCATTTAGGTTTGGACCTTGCATTCTCTGTGAACCCCCAGATCCCATTGTTTTCAGCAGCACAGCTGAATGCATAAAGAGGACAAGCCAGAGGTATACATTAAACAAAAATTCCATTTTGAAGAGGAAAAATTACGTGATAACGAATTCATGTAAAGTTTTGAATTTTATAGGGTACCATAATGAAGGAGTAACATTTTCAAAACATAAGCCTAGCCCTGCCCCATGCATTCCCATTTCAAAGCCTGTTGCAGTCAGTGGAAAGGTGGTTCCCGTTGGTGTCCGTGGGCTGCAGGTAGCAGCTTCCTGCACAGCACTAGCTCCTGCTGCTCGCATTGCATAATTGTTGGCACTGACTTCCCGGCCAGGGATGCTTTATATCCCAATGCTCTATTAAGACTTTAGCATTAGTATTTAACAACATTCCTCTAACCAGTGCAATAAGTTACATTTACAGTATCATATTAGAAAACTTACTGTAGTAAAATCTACATCAAAATATACTCAACTGTTTTCTCCATTTGATGTCCTAGACAATGTTTTTGCTGGAATAATAAAGAACAGGAGGCCTATCACTAAGGCAGCTGTTGAATCCGTAGTATAGCCTTTATACCTAAGGAGAAGTTAAAAAGAAAAAAAAAATATAAATATATATAGTCAGGAGAAGGAGAGGAGGAGAGAGGAGGAGGATAGATAAGCAGAAAAGACCTGCTGACCACAACCCTCTATTTCCCATCCCTTGCACCACTAAATGTGGTGGAAAGAGATAGAGGAGTAAGGAATTAAGAAGTCAAGTTGAGTCTGGAAAAAAAAGAATATGGGGGAAAAGTGCTTTAGTTTTTGTCTTTGCTTCTCACCATCCAGCTCTATTTTTAACTGGCAATCAAATTAATTTTTCCCATGTCAAGAGTAATGGTAACCGATAAGGAATCAGTTATACCTGTCTCTATCGTAACCCACAAGCTTTTTGACCTTATTTTCTCCCCTGTCCTGTTGAGGAGAGGCAGTGAGAAAGTGGCTGGGTGGGCACCTGGCAGACAGTCAAGGTGAGCTCCTCACATCTATAGAAATATTTGGTGCAGGCCCTATAAATTCATAAATAAACATCTTGAGTAAGCATGTGCTATTTTGCCACAGAAATAAGCTGGAGGAGGGGGATATTTGGGAGTAGCTGATGCTTAATAAACTAGTTTTCACAGTTCAATGATATATTTAATAATTTTATTATGCTCGGCAATAGATTCAGTTTAAGAGGTCTTAAAAAGCACAGTGCATACCCACAAAGGGTGATGCTTTTTTAGCTGAGGAAAGGCAGCAGAGCTCATCTTCCTATGGCTGTTGTTACTAGGGTCACAGTCACAAGGGTCATGTTTGTTTTGGTCATTTCCAGTGCCTAAGAACTGTTTGTACTACTGTTTCTTAAACAGCTTCAATATCCTTCCAACTTGTAAAGAGTAGCCGCAAGATCAGGCAAGGTGCAAAGCTGAGCTGTTAAGCCCATTTAACACATCCAAGTCTGTTACACAATGCTAGCTGGTGACATATCCCAGTCTGTCTTATTTCAGTCAAGATGGTAATTAAAACGAATAGAAATTTTACTAAAGAAAGCTAAGCAAACATTTTCTTAACCTTGTTAATTTTTTCTATTTTCTGCAAGTTCTTCTGTAAGATTTTTCTGAACCAATATACCAATATATTTGTTCTCTCAGCCTCAGACCATATGCTTTTCTAAATATTCAGCTACAGTAGGTCCAATAATAACTTCCCATCAGATCTTCCCAGCAGCTTAATGTTTTGTACTGAACCAGAACTTTTCACTGAAAGGAAAAATTTTTTACTAGTTATATGCTACAAATGTCTAATCTGATGAAGTTCTTTGCTTTGTAGGTGAAATTCAAAAGAAGAGCATAATATGCATAACTGATTTACACCAAAACAGTGTAATGTTAACTAACATTGTCACAATATGAAGATGCCATAGAAGTTGAAGTGACTGTCTAATATTTTCTGTCTCTTGCTTCCTAGTGTCTGCCTGTATAGAAAATACATTTTGAAAAGAAAAGTTACTATGTTTTTATTATTTCTGAAGGCAGAGGGTTCTGCCTACATATTGCCTTTAGCCTAGGACCAGATACACCGGGTCTAGAGATCGAAAATCTCTTTCTCTCTGATCCTATCCTGCATTCTTTTAAGACTTGCTAGAAGTTTTGAAGGAAAGCAAGATCTAGATACAGAAACACTCCACACTGTCACTTTCCTCTAGGCAGCTGCATTTTCATATAATGGTTGAGTTTGAAAGGAGCCTCAGGAGGTCATCTGGTCCAACACCCTCTGCTCAGGCAGAGTAACTCAGAGCCAGCTGCCCAGGACTATGTTCAGACAGTTTTTTTAATATCTCAAGGATGGAAAATCCAAGACCTCTCTGGGTCACCATCACAGGTAAAAAACATTTCCTGATCTTCAGGAGGGATAGCGTAAGTTTCATTTTGTGCCCATTGTCTGTCATCCTACTACTGAGCCCCACTAAGAAGAGCCTGACTCTTTCCTCTTTGCTGTTCCCTTCCTGCAGGGATTGTTCCTCCCCAGGTGCAGGACTTTGCACTTACACTTGTTGAAGTAGGGGGTGCAATTTTTTGCTCACAAAACTTAGTATTCCTGATGCAAAACACCATTCTCAAAAAACCTGCTTGGGACGCACAGATCATCCTACCATCAGTCAAGCTGTTATGAGGACACACACATGATGCCATTCCAAACAGAAACTTTTCAATCCTTATCCAATTTTGAGATAAACATTTTTCAAAGCCTATTTATCCAAGTTGTAATACAATTGCATATACAACATCTACCTGCTTATAAAACTGCAAATCTGACTGTGCTATAAGGAAGCAAAAAACCTGTTGATTCAGGAGATCTCCCAATGACTCCAACTGAGACCATTGTAGAGAACAGGGCTGTGGACAAAAATATGTAGTGGTCTTGTATTAGAAGTAAAGAAAGCAATAAACCATGAAAAAAAAAATACAGTACATTCAGGCAGTTGACTGAGGAAGAGTGAGGGAAGCCCACCTTGCCTACATCAGCTGTTATCAGCTATAGCCCAGTGCTGAACTTTCTGTTTCTTGTAAGGCTCATAAACCCCTGGCCAAAGGCCAACATGGAGCTCTTCTAATTGAAGCTAATATCCTACAGCCTGGAATCAGGCCAGGGCATAGAAGGAAACTGCTGTAGCAGAAATGGTATGTGATCCTGTGCTGTCAACAGATGGGGAGGAAACAGGCAGTTTTACCCTGTGCTCTCTCTGTAGTGTTATACAATATTTATTAAAACATCCTGCTGTCAACTCAAAGAAGGAGGTAATGAGTGCAGGGCAGGACAGCAAAGCAAGGATTAGTCTTTAATAGATATACAATTTTTCTTAAGAAAAATTAACTGGTAGAGGTAATATATTTTTGAAAGGCATCTGATAAAGCTAGAAATAATGGGCTCTACTCAATACTGCTACAGCAGAAATGTGGATTAAAAATTTGCTGACAGTACAAAAAGTAGCTCTTAAAAAGTATGAAGGTAACATAAATAAATAGCAGTATTTCTGCTGGGATTTCAAAAATATCAGTGTTTGCATATTAAAGGGGTATTCAGTAATAATGTGAGGATGCACACAAGGATCTGAGAACATGAACATGGGTGGTGAGAATGATGGGAAATTTTGTTTGAATCAAAGCTTTAAGCATTCCATTTAGTTAGTCAAGCAAAGCTTATAAGGTGATATAATCACAAGATACACATACTTTTAAAGGACCTATCACAGAAGAGTTTTTAATCCAACAGAGAAAGACAAAAAGAGATAGCTGGAAGTTACATTCAGACAGAAAGCAATACGTGAGTTTGTCTTTTTTACTTTGACAACAGGCATGACTATCAAGAAAAGTAGAAAATTCCAAAATCTAAGGAACCTGGGCTTTGTCACCCTAACATCAAGCCTGGTTTCTTTCTGGAAATTCAGGTTCTAATGAAATAAATTCCTACTGGGTTTAACACAGAGAACAGTGTAACTCTTATGATCTTCAGAACACTGGAATAAAGGATCAAACAGCCCTTTCTGATTTAAGACCCTGAGGGTGGTGCAATTCCCACATAATAGGACCCACTCACTAATCTTGGAGGGTCTTGAAATTACTTATAGCTTTGACATTGTGGCTTTTCAAAAGGTCAAAGCTCTTTTCAGGTAACAGAACTTCCCTTAGACCTTCTTGAGACTGTGGGATAAGACCCTGTGGAAAGCAAGTGCTATCAGATTTCTGTAAGGGTGGAGAATATTTTCTTATAGTTGTTTCCTGTACCATAAACTTAAGGAAGTTGTGCACATGCCTATCTCTGTACTTAAATCCAAAACACTGAGCAATTTCATATGCAGGAACAAGTGTGTAAGAGATGTAATCTGCAGTTCAGTGCACTGCTAGAATCCTCTTGGACATCACAGTGACAGAAACAGTTCCTAAGATCTGAGAGTTTTTCCCATTTCTTTGTTGTTGCTCCTGGTTGACTTGGGTTTTTTTTCTAAGTATATGCCTTGCCCACAGCTGTACATGTGCTGACCCTAGGCACCGCTCATGTATTTTCACTGAGAAGTTTTTGTTGCTTAGAAAGTATTAACCTAATCTACTGGGTTTTTTGCCTGGTAATATAATTGACTGATAAATTAAAGCTATCTAGAAATAGGCGAGGCATGAATAGTAAGAAATGCTCTCTTTCCTCTTAAAGTGCATAAGGAAAGCTTTGTTTCTCCTCANGGCATCCACAAAGTAACATCCCTGTGCAGAACCTGGAACCACGCTTATTTTTGAGAATGTTCTGTTTTTCTCTGCCACTGTACAAAATCCTTAGATAACGATAACCGGCTTCAAATATGAATATGTGGCTCTCTGAATTTAAAAAAAAAGTCATTTGAGCTATAAGTCCCACATTTGAAAGATTGTTTACAGTGCCTGTTTTTCAGTTTAATATGTAGCTCTTTAAACAGTGCTCAGTGAGCACTGGGTGTTAACAGGAAGCAGGAAGAGAAGCCAACCCAGCCTGATTGCTTAGCTTGCTGATTGCTTAATTAGGTCACCACTCTAAAACCCTTTCAAGAGTATAGTGTTTCATATGAGACAATGATCATCAGCTCAGCTGTTGTTATAAAGAAAAAACAGATAATCTTTTTCATTTTTTTCTGATGATTAAAAGTAAATAATTTTAAAACAATCTTAATTATTAATACAATTTTAATGGCATTTTTTACACAAAATAATTCTGTATTACACTTTAAATCTTTGAAGTGCTACAGTTATTCCTTGTGACATCCCCTCCCAGACTTTCTGGAAGAGCACTGGGAAGGTGTGTAAGTGGTGGGAATATATTTAAAGAGAGAAGGCACAATGTATGTGTGCCTTCATGTGTCATTTATCACAAACACACAGGAATACAAATTGGAAAATTACCCTCCTAGTCCAGCACTGGCCTTTGGGATACTCAGTAATAAATGTTAAATCCATAAGGACCTATCCTACTTGTCCGTAAGGACTTACCCTACTGCAACTACTTCCCACCACTCCACAGCAAAACTCAAAACTTTATCACAGAAAAACAGAACTGAAATTACAGTAATTGCAGCAAGAGAAAAGGAGGTATCACAGTAATATAAGTTGCTGTAAGACTGACTGATTAGAAAGGGAAAAAAATCCAGGTGATCCTGGGGAAGTTGCAGCAGAAGGCAAAAAAATACAATAGTTTTTGACTTTCTGGAGTTTAGTTAAACTGTGATCTTAAGGGAATTATGTAGGAATGGACAGTAATTTATATCCATAATTTCAGCTGTCCAAGCAGGGGATGTTGGCCTGTCTGCATACAAGTGGTCTGTCACTAAGCGCAGTAGATCAAAAAAATCCAACCATATTCATTCTTTAAATTTCACATTTTATGAGGAAGTGGGGTACTGTGGCATCAATCATTATGCATTCTTCCTCACCAGATTAAGCCTAAAACCTAGTCATAATCCCTCTTAAGAGGCACTTTATTTTATCCTGTAATAGGTTTAACACATTTCAGCTATAGCACACATATATGTGTGAAATTGCTGGAGTTTATCTTCTGTATACACTACAAAGGTTTGCAACAAGTTTGGCCTGGAGTATTTCTGAAATATTGAAAGTATTTTAATTTTTGAAAATTGGTAAGACAAGAAGGTATGTAGTTAAGGCACAGTACAGTACTTTTTGGTTTATCAAAAGAAATCACTTACTTTGGGAAAAGTGAAGACCATCCTGGGATGAAGCCAGGATCTCTGGTGAACCACAGAAGGGTCATTAGAATGAACAGGACAAGTGTAACAGTTTCTGGGTAGCTATAGCAGAAGTAGAATGAATTATAAATTTTCCTGAATTCACATTTGGATTTACCTGCTCTTGTTTGCAGATTTATAGTTTGAAATACCTAATTGGTCCAAGTTTCTTGTACTCCTCATGAATCACCCGTGATGAGGCCTCTTCTCTGGCTGTTTTCTTCTTGCCACACTTGAACATGTTTTTAAAACTGGAATGTAAAGCAGCAACATTGAATGATGAATTAATAGTGTATACAGAAAAAAGTGTCCAACCTTTCCAGTTACCAATAGTGCATGACAAATGTAAAACTGTCACTTTACAATGCAGTATCTCCTATTTACTTATCACACACCAAACTGAGCATATTGGAATTAATTGACAATGCCCAATGGGAGACTGACAGAGGCAGAAACAAAATGTGTCCTGTT
>WEIT01020519.1:0-42875 GCA_013389985.1 Dryoscopus gambensis | reverse complement strand
ATTTTCCCAGGAAGGATGAAACTTAAATCATGTGAACTAATTGAAACAATCAAATATATAACCTGTCTCTTTAATGCAAGTCATCTATGGCTTTGCTATACTTTGCATTGCAATAAAAAAGTGTGTATCACATGAGTACCCTACATACTGATCAGCAGTGTATTTGCTACAAGCCAGGGCTTCATTCTTGGATAAGACTCTTACACAATGTTAAAAAGAACATTATCAAAACCCTCAAGAAAAATGAAACAATAGATGTTCACACATGGAGTGGTAAGCATGGGATGATTCTGTCTGCTTAAAAATAGTCTCATTTTTCATATCTTGCACCATAAGTAGCCATGTAATTGTGGTAGATTGGTGTCCCACCTATCTCTTCAGATGTTAGTGAACTCATGGAGAAAAAGGCTTTGAAGAATCATCCCAAAAGAGGTATTGTCCTCTCCAAAACTATAAAAGCCCAAGCTCTAGAGAAACAGAAACCCTACCATATCACCACATATAAATTTAGGAGAAGCAGAAGTTTTTAACCTCACATTTAGAAATATAGTCATCCAATTTACCATACAGACATTGCTCAAGTATTCAAACCAATGCCTCACTCCAACAAAGGGTGTACACCTATTACTCTTCCAGTCAGAAAAAAATGCATGAGATTTCAGTATTCTTCTGTCTTGCACACGTGCACTGATTAATGATGATGTGTGTATATGATTAAAAAAAATGATGAGTACACCCATCTGTGATGTGGACTTTTCACACTGGGCTGAGAAGTCCAGGATCCTTGTTTCAGAAAATTCTTGTCCCATCCAGAGATTAAGCCATACTAATCAATATCGTAAAATCACTGTTGCTGCATTTTTTCCTATTGAGCCTATTAAACTAAGATGAAATATTTACTCCTGGTACAAATTATCTTTTATATCAATAACCTTTAGTTTTACTGATTATACCATTCACTTACTCAAACCCAAGGAAAAGCCACTGGAGCCAAACCCAGGAGAGCAGTAGAATAATAACTGTGATGGGGATGGAAAGGATGAACCAGGATCCAAAATTGATGCACTGGCAACCTGGGTAACGTCTGGATGGAAGTAAAAATAAATGATCAGTTGAGCTTTGCAAAGGAATGAAAACTTGTGAGAAATGCCAGAAAGCACTGCTGCAGGAAAGTACTTCCGGCTGGAAGTGGACTTTAGCATGAGATGGCCTCTGGCATCCTCTTACCTCACCCTCCCATCCTGTTCCTGGTCATCATGACCACTACAGGAACCAGCCGTGCCATTTATCTGAGCACTGCATCAGCAACTGGTCTGGGGATCTGACAATGACTGAAGTGTGTCTAAAGTGAGTTCAGTAAGCAAGGGAGGGCCATGCACAGCCTAAGGACTGTTAGAACTATAAAGAAACAGATTTTGAAAGAAAGGAGTTTTTTGAGATGAGACTTTAGCACAAGAAAATATACTCAAATGAAAAAGTTCCAATGAATGTAGAAGACGACAGTAGAAGCAACAATGAGACTTGTTTAGACTTCCATAAGTGATTCAAAACTGATCAAAATCAAAATTATTATTACTAATTTCCATGAATGTTCATTGGCTAGGTGGATTGTCTCTCCACTCACCTTGTCTCTTTGAGGCTCTCGTAATCTACTGTTTATACATGTGGGTCGTTCAAGCAGAGATCTCCCTTCCATGTGCATATAAGAAAAGGAGAAGGGCTTTGTTCTTCTAAAAGAAATCGCTTTACTGTTGAATGTGATTGATGCCAGATAAGCAAAAAGGCAGGATAAAAAAAGCCTGTTTTCCAATTCACTTTGTGACAAAAGTTACTTCTTCCTTTGAGCTCCTCCAGCTCTACTGAGAGAGCTTTTAATGCTAAAAGTGAGAAAATTCAAGTCTCCTTGAGCAGCCTTCCTCCTTGATGCAAAAATGAGTTGGAAGGGAAAGAAAAATATCCAGACAGAGATGCTAATGACTATTTCCAATTATCAGACAATCTATTATATTTCAGGTCTTGCTAGAAGGAAACTAATTTTGATGAGTCCATAGGGTTTTGATGCTGCAAATGCTTGTTATAAATGCTCTCTCAAGTATTGTGCAAATTTTAGGTTTGACATATATTTACTCTGATGCTTACATGTATCACAAATGAAGTCTAGCAAGGACCAAACCTAAACCCCTGCCCTCTGTCTGAGGTGATGTTCTGAGCTGCAACTGTATATAATGATGAGATAGTGAAATTGGAACAATATACAGCATTGTGCTGTTACATAATTTATTGATTACATGGCTGTGTACCTTTTATTACATGGTTAGCCAAATCAAGTTTTGAACATAAAAATTCCAAGGTAGGAAAAAAATGATACCAGCGTAGTAATGATTTAACATTTCATCACTTGCTAAAGTGTTTATGAACTTTCCTGAAATATGTGTGATCATCTCTTAAGGAGCAACAAAACAAGCTTTTAAAAACTTTATGCTAAAGACCCAATTCCGTTACAAAATGTTAATTTATTGTGGTCAGGTTCTACAATAAGTTTGTACAGGGTGGAATATTTGTGTAAGTATTTCTAGTAATCTGAATATTGAAGTTAGGTATTCTTCATCTCTAGAGCAAACATTCCTCAGGTAGAAAGGGTGATAAATTTGAATGATTTTTAAGAACAATCTGTTACATAGTTCTTGTTGGATCATCTGCTATTGTTGCATTATCTACTACAGGTCTTGCTTGAAGCAAGGATGGACAGGACACACTGATTTATTTTCTAGACCTATTTCCTCTGGGAAATGAAAAAGTGAGATTGATTTTAATAATCCTCTTTCTACAGTGATTCAGGGTCAATAACAGTAAACTCTTTGCAGGCAAACACTACAAATGCTATCAATAACTGGTCTTCAACAATTTTGCCATGTGCAACATGAAATAGTGGATGGACGGCAACAAAAGGATTGCGCTTTATATTGTTCTATTTCAAAATTGGAGTAGGGATGTTTCTGAAAATAAGTAGTTAGAAAAAAAATGTTCAGCAAGAACGATTGGCTTCAAGAGGTTTGGAATGAAATCTGCCAATTTTCTTTACAAACCATTCTACTTAAATATAACAAGGAATATTAAAAAATGCTTTGGAAAACCTTAAAACATTGTTCCATTGAATGCAAAGTTTCAGACTGGTTTGAAATTATTTGCTTTTTTGTTGATTAATGGACCCAGATTTCTCATTTCAACAGTGCTTAGCCTCTTGAAAGTCTCCTGATGCTCTTTGCTAAGCAGAGTGAACTTACCTCCTGCCGTACTTAGAAATTAATTAACAGGCCTTTATGGCCTGATAGTGTCTCTCCTATTCATGCTAAGTAGTGTCATCCTTCTTAGACAAATCTATCTTTTTCCATGCAGCTACCCAAATAGTAAAATACTACTTAACCAAACAATGGTCATCTTGTTGCATGTGTTGGCAGATCACTTCTCGACTTTCTCTGTGTAAGGCAAATACAACCATGCAATTTCATTTTATCTCCTTAACAAACAATTAATAAAGCAATAGAATCAAATAATATCAAATCAAAGGGCAAGGTTTCTAATGTGTTTTAGGGGAGCCATGTGAGAGCTCAAGAAAGAAAGTTCAAATTCTGGACTAAGAAGAATACAAGTAATATAATATAGTATCTTACGAATTGAAGTGCTCAGTAAAAATCAGATTAGTCGATGTTCCTGTGATTGTGGTCAGTCCTCCAATGGTAGCAGAATAAGCAACACATAAGCACATCACTTTGAAAATCCCACTGTATTTGTCCTTTCTGCTTTCTCGCTCTGCTTCAGCAGGTGGTAGGTTCTGCTTAGAAAATATATACACCAGTTAATGTTATAAGAATGGCTCATCATCAGGTACAAAAATAGAACTCAAGGATATCTCAGAAGAGACAATTTACTGGCGATACAGTTGTCTGCAGTATGATTCGGTTCGCAGTTACACTGGTAGTACAATTATTTGTGTAAAGGAAAAGGAGGCAGAGTCAAATCCTGAAGTCCTTTCCCTGATCTTAGTCTTTACAGAAGAACTGCCTTTGTATAGACTGATACATGTACACACACTTGATATATAGAGTTTTGACTCTGGTGAGGTTGTTTTAACTTGTGTAAAATACACTGGGAGGACAAAACCAGTAATGAAATAACTATACAAGCAAAGCGTGTACATGTGCGTGACTACAGGTATATCTCTTATTCACATATAACCAGCTTCATTGCTACCTGTACCATTTTAGGTGTGGCACAGAAGTGAGATTTAGGTTAAAACTAAGTTTCATTGCATAATAAAAGACACTTTATGTACCTGTTCCTTTCCCTTTTCATTTTCCTTTTCAACTGTGCACACAGTACTACCCACACTCTTGTTATATCTGGAAAAACAAAGGCATGTATTGTAACAAACAGATATTCTATTTAGATTAATTCTTAGAACACCATTTAGTAAATTAACAATTACCCATTAACTTGTTTTTCTTTCTCTTTCCAATCTGGGTTATCATATTCTCCTATATTTTCTGTAAGACAGTGATACAAAGACAGATAAGAATTTAAGGGAGTAAAACTGGAAAGGCTCCATCAGCATGTCTCATCCCAGGTAATCACTTCACATCATCCCATCAATTTATTTGCAAGCACTAATCTCAGAAACAGTTGATTTGTGCCCTACTCCTTCATGACTCCTATTTCCCCAAATCTGAATCTTCTGAGGTGAAATATTTTTGATTTACTATCCAACTGTGTAGGCTTAAATTCAGTTGTTCTTCCAACATTACCCTGTATCTTAAAGAGCTCCTTTCTTATGCTAACATTTAAGCCTTAGCGTATCTATAGCCTGGAGTCATATTTCTTTCCAGCCATCTTACGAGGCTGGAGGCTGATAAACCAGCCCCTTCCCTTCTTCCCTCATCTCATCCAATGCCACTTTTCTGCACCTGTTCAGTTTTGATTAATCTTTGTGATCATGAGAGAGCTCACACACAATAATCCAAGTCTCACAGTGAAGCACGTACTGGTGCCAGTACGTCTCTAGCCATTTAATTGTAGTTGCTGTGTTCATTACTGCCGAGTGAGCGTGGCAAAGACAGAACCGCTCCGCGCGCCTACCGTCCAGCTCCAGTGCTGGGTTGATGGAGCCATTAGAGCAGGACATCTCCAGTTCATCAGCTTCTGCTTCAGCTCTGATGATCTGCTGAGCTACAGCTTCTACAATTGGCATCACCATAGCAGCAGCAGAAGTGTTGCTGAGCCACATTGACAAGAAAGCACAGCTAACCATGAAACCCAACATAAGCCTGGAATAGGAGAGAAAAGTCTGTGACTGCTACAGTAACACCTCCTATCATCAGTCTATTTAGTATAAATAAAGAACTTAGTCAACAGAAAAGTTGAAACTTTGAAAATTTAAAGCTTGTAGTTTTGAGAATATTTTTGAATTAAAATTGTCTCAATTTAAGACACTGAAATTATCATTTTTTGGAGGTTCACATACGTTATAAAATGAAGCAGAAGCAATAATGTTTATTTAAGAATGATACTGTATTTGAACCATCTTTAAAGAAAGAGCACCATGCAAGTCACAAATTTGAATGAGTATTAAAATGGCTACACTACTAATGTAATTAATCATGTATTGTACAGTCTAGGTCAAAACCCTGGAGTTACCACGTAGGCTGTAAAGTCCTCTAGATATACCAGTTCATTTGCATATAATATAGAAGTATTAACAATTTCTTAAGTGGTTGTTAACTTAGTTCTTAATCAGAGCATCGAGGTAAGTGTAGGCATTATTTGGGCTTCAATAAACATCATCTTTGATATTATATTGGCTATTAAATTTTGATCTTAAATTTTAATATTTAAATTATATTTAAATATTTAAAATATATTTAATATATAATATTTTAATATTATAATGGTAATATTTTATAATTATAACTTTACAGTAATATAATTAAAATATTTTAATATTTAAAATATATTTGATATATAATAGATGTTAAATATAAACTTTGATATTAAATTCCTGTTGGAACAGGAAGGTCATTACAATGCCTTAATCTGGTCTTGGCTCAACTTTTTCTAAGTTTATTACAAATAGTTATGCAATACACTGAATTGCATCAATGACTGAAAAAAATCAAACATTCCATGTCATATCTGGTGAAGTTGGACTGTAAATTTAGAATACAGGTCACAATGTAATTTTTAATTCATTTCTTGGAGTTGGAAATGTGAACAGTCCTCTTGACTCTCTGTTCCAAGGTGCTGTCACTGTCATTAAACACCTGCCATACATCATCACAGCGGGAGAACTGAGTGGAGGGATGGTGGTGTTGCACCTTTCTCTCAGAAGACATCTGTGCAATTTGTAAAGTTCTTTGCCCAGCCTTGATCAGAATCGTCACCAAAAAAATGTCAGGTTTACTTAGTACATGAAGCCAATATAGAAATTACATAAAAATCATGTAAACATTATATGATGATGTAAAAATACCATCAAAATGTCTCTCATAGCCTTTCATTTCAGCTAATAGCAACATTTCAAACTGGATTTTTTCTCAGTAGGTGAACTTTGTCTTTCCCTGTGCATTTTTAATTGCCTAGTGATGAAATGATCTGTAGACCAGCAAGTCACAGACCTGACTCAACACAAATTTTCATCAGTAACTAGTGTAAAACCCACTAATTTAGGCAGTTTTTGGTTAGGTCCTCAGACAGAAGTTGAGGAAGAATTGTGTTTCTTATGCAGAAAATATGGCTCAGAATAAGAAGACTGAATATGAATTTTCACACTGTAGAGAAATGCCATTTTAGTAGAACTTGTAAAGGTATTTAAAATAAAAACAAAATGAAGACACTCACTAATGTATTTCAAAATTATTCATCATAAATTTCTAGCATTAGATGGATTGATGATCAGGTATAATAGATGGTCAGGTGACCATTTGGTACAATGTGCTGGGCTGTATTGAGGGACTCTAAAAGTGATTACAAAATAATAATATATATCCTATCCTGTTCAGCCCCAGTTTTTCTGTATTGTTTTCCCTGAGGTATTGTTAAAAAAATATTATGCATGGAACTTAGGATAATTATTTCATTATATCCAGCTACAAAGTCACCCTTTGCTTTGCAGTGCGCACTCGATATTTTGTTACCCTTTCGAGTCCTTGCAGGTTGCATAGACATATTCACCGTTCTCTGCTGGTTTGCAGACTACACTGCATAGCTCCAGTGACAGGAGGCCTTTACAGGCTCATAGAATAATCTGGGCTGTGAAAGACTCTTAAGATCATCAATTCCAACCACAAACGTAACACCGCCAAGTCCACCATTAAACTATGTTCTTAAGAGCCACATCTACACATCTTCAAATACCTCCAGGAATGATGACTCCATCACTTCCTTTGGAATCCAGTTCCAATGCTTGACCAACAATTCACTGAAGAAATTTTTCCTATTATCTAATCTAATCCTCCTCTGGCCCCATTTGAAGCCATTTCCTCTTGTCCTGTCACTTTTCACCTGGAAGAAGAGGCTGACCTTCCCCTGGCTACAGCCTCCTCTCAGGGAGTTGTAGACAGTGATGAGGTCCCCTCTGAGACTAAACAACCCCAAGCTCCCTCAGCTTCTCCTCATAAGACTCGTGCTTCACACTCGTCACGAGCTCCATCGCCCTTCTCTGGACTTGCACCAGCACTTCAATGTCTTTCTAGTGAGAGGCCCAAAACTGAACATGGGATTTGAGGTGCAACCTCACCAGTGTCGAGTACTGGGGAAGTATCACTCTCCTTGTCCTGCTGGCCACATATTTCTGATATACATCACTTTCTCCAGAAGAATACATGATGCAGAATCCAGAAGTCTCCTGCTATTTTACTTTCACTTCTTCACCCTTTATGACCTCTAATGCAGAGGTGTCCTGCAGTGATGTCTCTGCCTTGGGCTGGATGAGGCACCAGTGTGCACAGGCTGCCCCGGGTCTGCTGCGAGCAGCTGAGCAGGGAGGGTGCAGAGAGCAGAACTGTTGCTGCCACGGACACAGCTGGTGAGCAGCAGATGCTGAGAGGTGGGTAGATCCTCTCCTTCACAGATCATCTCATCATAATCTTATCATCCCTTTTTCATGATTGAAATGTGATAGAGATGAGTGAGTTATGAAGGATGCTTCCTCAGGGTTACAACTCTCTTTGTGGAGTTGCTCTAGGTATCCTCAGCAGCTGGCTGCAGGTTTGACTGTCCACAGCAAGTTCCCAAGCAACATTCAGCTTAGCACAGCACACCATCCACTTATGTCCTCCCTTTAAACTTTTCAGATAAAAGTTGAGAATTTAGGAGGCATCAAAAGATCAGTTGAAATAACTAAACCTGCATAGCACAAGAATACAGCTTAAGATAATGGGAGCCAGTAGAACCAGAATGTAAGGAGAATTTTTTCCAAACAGAAAGCTACCAGCTATCAAAAGAGGCAGAACTAAATCAAATACATGTGATTTTTGAAATGAGGTCAGTCAAATTACTGAGGAATAGAAATAATCCAGCATTCCCATGAAGTGTCATTAGCTAAGTTACCTAAGAGGCCTCTTATTTTTTAGACCTGGGGTTTCTGGTTTTCTGACCATTTGCTTCCTTTCTGCTTCCTGGCAAGGAGTCATAAGCATGATGTATTCTGGGAAGCTAAACTTGCTCTGTAGATCTTATCTGCAGCCTTACTGGTATGCTGGCAGATGCATCTGTCAGCCCAAACCTTTTCTGCAAGTTTGTAAAGCAAGCAAAGAAAAATTTTTCACTTTGTCAGATATATATTGATAGTGAATAAGCAGAGACTGTGATTTCTTTTCCCTTATCACCTCATCCAGCTGAGGAAGTTCCTATCCTTTGATATTTTTTTCATATGTAGACAAAGGAAAACACCGTAAGTAAAGACATTGTGTTAATGTGTTTTTCCTTCCCCACCACCTGCTTAGTTTTATGATTTTTTTCCCCCCTCACTGTGTATTTGAACTCTTTTTGTATGTTTGGGAATGTCCAGAATTTTGAAAACACTATTGAAATAAAAATAATCAGCATAGAACGGATTTTATGTTGTAGGCATTGGGTGAGAATGTTCCAACGACCATCAAGGAATGGGACCCCCATATTATTCACAAACTAATCAGACTTTATTAGGAGGATCCTTATTATGAACAGAATCACTGCAAGGAACTTCCTATTAGGATTTCTCCAAAATAATAAAGGGTCACCTACAAAACAATCATATCAATTTAAATATCTACTTTGTTTGAGTAGAAAAGAAAGGCTGGATTTCTACTGTAGAAAAATCAGTAGGCAATTATTTCTGGAATACATAGCTTTCCACAAGTATTGCTGTCCTTCAAGACATTATTTAGCACATACCATGCAGGGTTGACACCCACCAGCATCACCATTTTTAAAGCCACTCTTTTGTGGAGATTCCATTTTTCTATTGACGTTGCCAAACAAATTACTCCAATCAGCAGCAGATGAAAGTCTTTAAAATAAGCAGATGCTACCTGAAATAAAAGAAAAAACAAAGAATAAAAAGGAAAATAAATTGCTTTTTAAAAAATTAAATGGTGAATTTCTCTTAGCATTTGGTATTATCATTTTAATGAAAAAAAAAATACTCTAAGATTATATTATGAAATAAATAAAGAAAAAAAATTGGCTTAAAATTAAATTTTTAAGTTCATTGGAATGGTTAAATTCATTTAACCAAATGTTTCAAGAATAAATGCATCAAACTGCATATGGTTAAAATAAAATAAAAAATAAAGCTTAGGATAGAACAACTTAAAATCATCAGTCACATCTTACATACATACTAAATCACCAATGAAATGTTGGTTTTGGTATTTTTTATCTATCCAATAGATAAAATGACAACTTTAAGCATAGACTTAGAGTATGATTATCTGTGATGTCATCTCTTTGGCATGAAAGAGTATATTCAGCAGTTTGCACATGGGATATTATTGTGACATTCTGCATCTGTAATATTAAGGATATTTCATAACTATCTAGCATTTTCTCACCAACTGGCATCTAAGTCCTGAAGACAAAGCATGTAAGCAAGTCTTGAGGCAAAACTATTGTGATTGGCACTCAGCAAATCCATGGATTTGCCTGACAGTTTTCAACATTATCTGTTTCATTCTTTGGAATTTTGATTCCTGGTATGCACAATATAAAAGAGAGAAAAATAAGGGTTACCTGCTTGGATCCCATTATACCAAACAATGGGAACATAAAGGCAGGGAGCAAAGCTGAAACAGCCAGTGGCAAAGCTTCTGTGAGCCAAAAGATGGCAACTACAAACAATGTGTATGCACATTCTGCTTCCTAGAATACAAAAGATACCAATAAAAACATGAGTTGATCATCCAGGGGGAAAAAAATCACAATTCAAAAAGTACAGCAACATCAGTAGAGAGATTCCCCACATCTGGAAAAAGGTCCAAAGGACCGACATTTAGGGTTCTTATTGTACATTGCCATTGCCGTTGACGATCCTGCTAAGGTACGAAATGTAGTCATTGAAATAGTTCTAGTGAGTTTTTTTTCCTAAGAGATAGTAAAATTATTTAAATTCTATCACTCAGGAAAGGTGGTGAAAAAAGTCAGCTGCCTATTCCTTCAAGGACAATTAATCGTCTAGGTCATCTGGAGCATTCTCAGGCCATGAATTCCCTGTAAAAGCATTCTGCATCTGTTAGGAAACCTTTAAGCCTGTAGGAGTACTCACAGTCAATAACAGGTCAAATTTTTTCTCTCCTGAAGTTTTGTCATCAGTATCAATAAGGCCAGGATATAATCTAACAAAAAAGGTATCGTTCAAGACTGACAAGAAACACCACTGTTGTTTCTAAGGCTTGTAATTTTAGCGAGTGTCTTTTGTTTCAGCTCCTGAAAACCAGGAGCTTTTTTCTTTTTTTCTCTTATTTTTTTTCCCCCTGGGAGAATGGTTTTCAATGCTGCCGGTAAAGTGCAGTCCCAGACAAATATAATGAGGTGAAGTAAACCTAGTTTCTTCCAGAGTATTAGTAATCTCTCTTGTGTAGTTTTTAATGTATATTTCTGCTTTTAAGGAAAATTATTTGGAACCCTTAGTGCCCCTGGTTAGGGTATGAAATTACTCAACAGCAGCAGAGATGGTTGGTGCTGGGAAAGGAACAGCTTAATGATGTGAGTCTTGGAATCTTTGACTAGAAAACAACAATATTAAATCTAAGTCCATCAGCCGTGGCTGTCATTTATTTTGGGGAAGAAGTTTGTGTTATGTATGAAACAATTTGAAAATATCCATTCACCTAGCAAATGTTCATCTCACTTAAGTTCTACCACATTAAGAATTTTCCATGGGTTTCCTCTCAGAAAGGAAACTGAAATATTGGAACTGTGATGCGAGAGTGTGAAGCACATTGCTCTGTAACTATCTATTTGTGATGCAAGGACTTCTGAACCAAACTTTCACGTGTTATCATACATGATAGGTACAATGCACACATGATAACACATCACAGAATTCCTTTTCATTCTGCTGGCATCAGAGCTATACCAAATAGAGTCACTAATGACATTGTTAGATAGCTGTTTCATCAGCTGGGAGTTGTCACAAGAGTTACTGAATGCCAGAATTTATTTCAAATAAAATAAAACTATGATATCCTGTCATAGATTTTGCTCTATTTAGGAACCAGAGGGAATTTATCAGATCATTGATTTCAGTCATTTCCTATCAGACAACATCAAATGTGATGAACTTAAAATCCTTCATTAAACAAAAAAATAACTGCAGCTCTTTTCCTGACAATTCATCACCATTGTCAATCATACAGAGCTGTTTAAAAGTGTCCAAAAAGTAATAATGAGAACAAGATTTTCAGTATAGTCCAGATGTTGTTAGAAAACAGATATGTGATTCAGAGCTTCCTGCATCCAGTACAGAATTTTACATTGAAGCTGTCTTTTCAACATTTCTGTGCAAATACACTGAGTTGACAAAAAAAACACAGTGGAAACATCATTATTCATTTAAGGTCCCTTCCAACTCAAACTATCTGTGATTCTGGTATCCTGATAAGGTTTGGGAATCTCAGTCTTTACATACAGGTGCAAATAATTATCTCCCCAAGCAGGTGACTTACTTTGGTTTTGATGATAAGTGGAAGTGGAAGTAAAAGCAGTGGGGTGAGGACAATGAGCAGGAACCTTCGGTAAACCAGGAGGTAGCTAAGAATCTTCATGGTTGATGGCTGTTAGATGAACTTTCCTGAAGAAACTGCCAAAAAAACATGTCTGACTTTAAATAGCTGACCCTGATTAATGTTTTTCCAAGCTATCACCTTTAGCCATTGCTAAAGCAGGCCAGTAAAGCAAGTTAAAATTAAATCTGGGTCTTTATTGTTTTAGTGAGTTTATTAACAGTAGGTTGATAAGATAAGTGTTAGCCTTAAACCAAGGCTAGATGTCAGCCCTCTCGGGACTTTCTCTCCCTGCCTTGCTCATAACAACTTTATGTAATTACAACAGGTTTTAGACAGCTAGAAAAATAAAAACTTCAGGTGCTCTCCCAGTCACTGCTGACTTACATAGGAAGTCAAAACATATAGCATACATAGAACATATGTTCAAAACCAGTTGGAGCATTTATGTGAAATCATAAGCAAGGTAATTTTATTGAAAAGAATTAAAAACTCTTCATCATCATCTCCATCTGTGGAGACATTCAGAACTTGATGAGATCCTGAGCAACCTGACCTTAATTTTGCTCTGCTTTGAGTAAAAGGTTGGACTAGATGACTTTCAGAAGTCACTTCCAGCGTCAGCCTTTCTGTTGCTTTGCTCTGCCTAGAATCTAAAGTATATGAGAAAAACAGGGACTTTTTTTCTGTTTTGCCAGGCAGGGAAGATCTCATTTTCTCTTCACATGCAGAAACAGGATAAAGTTTTTAACGTCCTTCATATAAAGTTTTGAGGAAGTCTAAGAGTGGGAGACCTTTCGAGACAAAAGTCAAAAATAAATAGATCCTTCTCTTTTTCAATAAAAAGAAAACTTGGTGCTGTCTTTGTAATGCAACAAAATAGCATCAAATAAAGAACAGGAAAAGATAGGAAGGAGGCTTGTACACCATCTGTGGGTGAAGATTAAAAGGGGGAAGAACACATTGCTTTAGGTGTGGGATCTTACATGAAGCAGAAAATCGGAAGAGGAGACAGATGAAGGAGTGTTTGAGCTGCTATCAGAACCATCCAAAGGACAGGTAATAAAGGTAGATTTCGCTATCCATATAACCTTTTGATTATAAGAATCCTATGTGTCATGGTGCAGGCAAACTAAGTGATCAGATTGCCAGTGTTGAGTACACACTTCTGGTTTCAGGAAGGTAGGACTTTGGCTATGGGAAAGCAGTACCTCATATCTAACTCTCAGAAAGCAAGTGACTGAAAACGCAAAGGTGGGAAATAAACTCAGAAGGTACAATGAAATAACAGCCTTGCTACTGGGGAATTGGGAAAACTGTTTGGACACAATTTAGGGAGCTGAAACTGAGAGTTCCTGGGAAGATAATTTAAGGGATTAAAGATGTTCAAGTGAACTGGTAACTTTTGAAAGGGTTCTAAATATAGAACAACAAACTTGTTTAAAGAATTCAGAGACAGCATCAGGAAATCTTCAAATATCCAAAAACCAAAAAAGAATTGTGTGAGATTTGGAAAAATTTGTGCTATAAAGGAATAACAAACATTTAGACTGATAAATTCAGAAGGATTGTGATATGAAATATATTTCAGTTGGACAAGACAGAAAATTTTTATTAAAGTATCAGAACTAAGAGGAAATGAGAGGAGAGTAGAGAGATTTAGTAAACAAAATGGAAGGCAAAGTGTAGACAGTGCTGGAGTATTCAACACTTTCTTTGCTTGAGTCTTCACAAAGGTAAATGGCAGACAATTAAATTACTTTTAATATGAAAAAGGTAATGCACTATGGATACAGTGATGGTGGGAGTAGTGAATATTTAGATTTAATATATGTATTCAAGTCAACAGTTCCAGGTGAAATTCAACCATAATTCATGGGTGATAATTCACGCAGCAATCTGAGAACTATTTTAGAATGTATTTGAATATATTTTGTTGTGCCAAATATTTGAAAAACTGTGGAGTATTACAAGTTTCTAGAAAACTGGTCAGACATAAATGGAAATTAAATCTATCACATGAACTCAATTTATTTTTCTTTTTTTATGAGGCAACTAACTTAGTGACCAAAGACGTAAACTATATACATTTCATTTTACTTCAATAAATTTTTTAGATAACCTAAGAGCAAGTCAGAGGTAAGCATAAAAGAAATGCTCTAGGGGAAATTATGCCTATGTGTACAAATAATTTCTTAAAAGTTGTTCTTGAAGAGCAGTTGCAATTGTTTTACATCATACTTTGAAGATATTTCCAATGGCATCTTTAGGAGGTCTATTCTGCTTAGGTTTCTAGCCCATATTTTTGTTAATGGTTTTGAATCATAAATCAGCAGGACAAAGATAATACCCTCTAGCTGATACTAGACCATTAAATCTGCTTTTTCAGCATTCTTAGATAATCACAGCTATAGAAAAAAAATGCCATGTGGAGATAGGAGTCCAGAACAAAAGAGAAAAGGGAACAAGACTTCCAGTACTGATCCAAATAAAATATTGCTGATGAAGAGTAGAAATTTTCCTTCATAACTAACATTGAAATTCTCAAGCCTGTCTGCAGGTCCCTGGTCAACTATCAGAGATGGTCAGGGCAGAAAAAGGAGTTACACCCAGGAGGTTTCCTTCCAAACTTATGCTGAGATGTTTCTGGAGCAGTCAAGCTTCTACAGGTAACCTGAGAATGGACTGACAGACAGATGCTCAGGGAGAAAATGAATTTGCAGTGGAGTAAGTTTAGTGGAGGAGGGCTGAAGGCTTTCTGAAAGAATGGAGTTTGGTATAAAACTTTTCTTACAAGCAGGAAGCAGGAACAAGAGTGGATATGCAATCCTGCTTATGAGAACTTTAAACACACAGCTCTGCATGTGAAGAAAGGTGGTTTTAATGTGATTTGAGGTGTTACTGAACAATTATGAAAAAAATTATAAATTCAGTTTGAAAAATAAGTAAGGATGTATTTGCAACACTGGAAAAAATTTAAAAAGAGGCAGAGTTTCTAGAGAGAAAGAATATTCCTAGTAATGCTACCCAGTGTTAGCTGATCTGGGTCAGTATTGATCCCTTAATCCCTAGCCTTCTTGGAATGCTTAATTTATTTTTGTTATGTCTTGAGTTAACTGTGGATAACCCTTGTGTATTTTCTCAGTAGCTGAATTGAGACTTCTTGTTCAATTTTTCAGCCTTCAGGAAAGCCTGTGGGAATGATCCTTTTATGCTGAAGTTTTGTGTAAATATCTGTATTTGCAGCTTGGTTAAAGACTGCTATTTCTCTTTCATACTTGAAGAAGGCCTTGTGTGCTCAAAAACATAACTGTGTGGGACAGCAAAGTGGAAGAAGTGTTTGAGAAAGAGAAAAGAAAAATTCAGGTTCTTCCAAAAGCTGATTTTTCAATAAAACAAAGGAAGACTCAAAGACTTTTATGAAAGATCCAGTTATGGGGAATGAGATGGCAAAAGGGACATCATCACACCCCAAAAGATACAATCAATGAGACAGCAGTCATGTCCCCACTTTCTCTTAGCAGTGAAAGAAAAATAAGCTTAAACTTTCCTGGGCACTATGAGATTCTGTAGAATGCATATTCCAGGACTCGTAGTCAGCTTGTGAGTTCTCTCTCTTGAGTGATCCAAAAGAACTGTTTTGAGTGAAGCCCTAAGCAATAAACTGTCGCACAGATTAAGCTGCAAACAGTTGATCCAGTCCCCATGGGCCACTCCAGATGGGACCAGGTGAGAGAAATATTCTCTATGCTACTGCCAGGAAGCATGACTCCACTGGAGCCTCTGGCAGAAGGCACCTGCAGGCACCCCAGGCCAGCAGCGTCATGGTGTTGGAGCCAGGCCCATAGGGCAATTTGCTCAAAGACCTGGGTACAACTCATGGGTAATGTGGAAGAATGGGGATGTCTATTGTATATCCTAAGGACATTAAACCCTGGGGGAAAATAAAATGCGATTTGATTTGCATATTATAGGATATACTATGTCAAGAATCACCTGAACCAATGGAGAACGAGCTTTGCAAGAAGAGAAGCAAGCACAGTGATGACCCAGCATGAGGCAATAATTTAACACAATATACCATCTCTCCTGCCCTGAGCAACCATCATAACACATGAAGGCCAAGTCATGCATCAAATAACTCAATGGACACTTTATGAACATTTTATGGGGATGATCCATAGACTGTGGGAATCATATCTGTGTATATATATATGTATCACATGACAGGAAAGAGAGTGGTGCTTAGTAAGGTTGTATTGGATAGTTTAAGACTTGAGCATGACTGGAGATTGATCTGGGATGGATGGATTTTGTTCATGTGCGGCAGTTTGGGCCAGATTTTGGGAAAACTTCCAAAAGAAATGTCTTCTCCTCAAAGGAAGGAAGGTTATAGCCACCCCTCCCCCACCAGGTTTGGGAAAGAAATATTCCTTGGAGGAATGTGAAAGAGAAAATAAAAACTATTTATTCAACAAACACACAGGTGAAGAATAATAATGCTAAATAATAAAACTTCTCCTCGCTGGGAGAGAAACCCGGAAGATTTTAGAGTCCTTCTGTGGGTGTGGTCTCTCTCCTCCTCCTCGGAGCTTGGGTTGGCCTGGGCCCCCTCCAGGCCTAAGGTGGAAATTTTCCCAGTGAGTTCTGGTGTTCTGATGTTGAAACAGTCCAGAAGAGAAGAAGGGAAAAGCCAAAGTCCCAGAAAAACCACTTTCCATCTCTCTCTCTCTGAAGAAACCGAGCCGAAAAAAAACTGGCTGAAAAGCAGGAAGAGTGCTTCCTCCGGTCTTCTCCCCACAGCGGAGGAATGCAGAGGAGTAATGGCCGTGAAGCCCAGACCGCTTTGAAAAGTTCGCTCAGTTTTTTTTTTCTTTCTCTTGCCTCTCTCGGGCTCAGTTTAAAGGCACAGAAAGGCACAGGAATCATGTCTGGGCATAGAGCGGTGATAGGGGATACAACAGCATACAGTCACCCCAAGACATCATGGCAGTCTGTATAGTGCTGGTTTGGACCACATAATGTTTTGAAAATGTGACTAAAAATGTAGGTAACACACCTGTGTTTCGGTTATTGCTGAGAAGTCCTTCCACGGCACCAAGATATTCCCATTCTGCCCTCCCAGTGAGTAGGCTGGGGATGTGTAAGAAGTTAGGAGGGGACACAACAAAGGCAACTGACACAAACTGATTAAACAGGATATTTTCTGCCATGTAAAATCATGTTTAGTGACAAAAACTGAGGGCAGGAGGGATGAGAGACGTTGCTCAGAGCCTGGCTGGGCATTGATGTATTTGTGGGAGGCGGTCAGTGTTTACTTTTTTATTAATTATTCCATTTTATTATTCCTATTTATTTTGCTTATTAAATGTTTTTAACCCACAGGTTTTCTCACCTTTGCTTTTCCTATTGTGTCCCCTGTCCCACTGGAGTCAGAGCAGCTGAGTAGCTGGGTGGTGCTCAGCTGGGGAACTGAGTCAACCCACCACACCTTGTCAATGGCCTTGTAAGTTACAGTACCACTCTCTATCTTAACACGCACTTTAAAACCTTTTAATCATCACAGAAACAATGTTAATATTACCAAACTAAGAAGAACATTTCAACTGAGCAGTACTTCCTGAGAATTTCAAAGCATGCAGAATTTAGTACAACATGCAGCAGGGCAGGATCCACAGAAATGTGAAGGGGTAAAAAAATCAGTATTTCCTTGTCAAAGGTTAATCATGCAGGATTAGTAGGATACCTTTATAGAATGAGGTAAGTACTACTTTAGAGTAGCACTCAAATCTTGAAGGAAAGTTTTTTTACGTCAATATATGACTAATTATAGTAACAGAAATGCTACATATCACTACAAGAACTGTGAGTAAGGTATTACCCAAAGGAAATTAATAGGTGGAAAAACAGGGCAAAGGAATGTTATAAAAGCAGCTTCTCAAAGACATTTGAAGGATTTATGCTTGTACAAAATTATGTTAATGATTCTCAAAATTATATTTATTGATAAGAAAAATGAGAAGCATTACCAAAAATATTAAGTTTTTATATAAGAAGAACTTGAATTCTGAAGTTGGTATATATAATTCTACTATGTAGAGGACAGAGAGGAAAGCTTCAGAAATGGTCTGGGTAAGCACTGGGGTGGGATTTACTTCTGATTTTACACATCCATATCTAAATTGGTCACCATAACCTTTGTTTCACAATCTACAGATAGATGTAAGTACTCCCATCCTGCTCAGCTGCAGTGCTGTAACCAGGCTGAGGTGAATTACAGAGCGTTTCTCTTCACTGACTACAAAGCCTTACACAAGATATCTAACTTTTAGATGTCTGTGGTAGGACAGACTTGTTTTATCCTCTGCTTGTTTGGGGAAAAGTCTTAAGAAGCTCTCTGAAGTCAAGAATAGCTGCAAAAGACCTTGACCACTGAGCAAAGAAACAATCTTCTTTCCTTTGGTCTCAGGGTTTAAACAAATGGATATAGCATGTACCCATCATCAAACAAGATTTTACCAGAATTTTCAAGTTCATTATTTTTGTTGAATAAGTAGCTTTCATTCCTTATCACTGAAAAAAAAATGGAAATCATCTCTAATTTTATTTGTGTATTAACTTGCCAGTGGCTGGAATCAAGGGGGTTCATTCTTGCCAGAGAAAAATTAAGTATCTTTAGTACAAATCCAATACTGATCTCCACCTTTAGAACAATGCCACTGAGAATAAATTTTCACTAAATAGAAATCATGGAAATTAAGCCACAAGCATTAATTCCCCAAAATCTTGCATATTCTGCACGGCTTTTAGCAGGCACAGGAAATTTTGCCTTGCTGTTCCCATTGTTGGTGCTCATTATTTTTCTTCAAAAACATAAAAGCTTTTGGGACTGAAATTTCTATTAACGCCCCCCTAAAACACATAGAGAGAATTAAACTCTCCTTCTCCTTCCTCTTCCGTTTTTCTTACTGCAGAATTGAAAGCAGGACTGCACTGAGTGCAGTTCCACAGTGGTGGAATTGGATGTGTGGTCATGTGTCCCATCCTGAAGTTTTCCAATTTCTAAGTACATATCCAAGATGATAACAGACAACTGCTCCAACAACTCTAAATGCTCCAAAAAATAGGTTAGTAAATCTTTATGGAAATGTAATTGTATTTTAAACTGTTTTTTCTTTTTTCCATTGGTTTTCTTTTTTTTAAGTATCTCCTAAGGAACAGTCTCTTCTAAGCTTAGCAGAATGCTATTAGGCACAACGGGATTTGTATGGAAAAAGAGGTAAACAATCAGAACAAAAGTACCTTTCTGGAATTTCAATAACAAAAAATCCTGAACAATATGTGATATTTATCTCCAGACTGAAGATGGAGACTTCTGAAATAATTTGGGTGTTTTATTCCTATGTTCTTGGCTCGGCCTGCTAAGCAGCTGTAGAAAAAAAAAACCCACTAGACTCCATTTATTTTCATAAGATTCCTTGCATTTCTGTTTCTACACTACAGAACAGCTGAGAAAATTCTCTCTGAAGGAGATTATTGACACCTTTTGGAGAAGTTCACAGAAATCAGATTAAATCGATTTTCATCATGTGATGAGAGAAGAAACACATTTTATACCTACATTCAGATTGTATTTTTGAATGGAAGAAATCTGACACGTTGAATACACTTCTACACTCCTTACTGCATAAAAGCAAAAAAAATGAAAAGAAACAAAACCCAATTACTTGACATTGAAAATTTTAATGACCAAAAAGTTTACTATGCGTTGTAAACATGCTCCCTTTCATTTTGAATAGAAACCCAGTGTATCTAAAGGACATTAGTGTTGTGATTTTTCAAGATGACCTGTACGTAGAGCCATTTTCTTTGAATCAGTTCAAGTCCTTTGGAAATTGCTATACATTCTTCCAAGTTTCTGAAGCAGAATACTCTCTTCCAATGATGCTAGATAGCACAGAGTTTCTCCAATATACTCATTTATCCTGGGTTCTTCATTCCTGTGGTCCTTCCCACTGGAATCCCTGCCCAGTGACACAAAAATGTATTTCCAAGATGTAAACTACATGTAAACTTCCTGTTCATGTAGAAATGTAAAAGACAAAGAAATAATGGGATTTTAAAACAACAAAGAGCCTATATATGAGTCTCCTATACCTGAAGCACACCTTGAAAACTTAAGTCCCAGTTACTTGAGATTCATTGTACTAACTCTGTCTCTACATCGATCTGCTTCTCTCAAACAGCTCCTTGATAATGCTTCTCTTCACCTCTGAAGTAGCTGTAAGCAGCTTAACTTCAGAACTGAAAGCAATTTAGCTTCATCAATGAGATATAGTGCTACAGCAAACAAGTTCTGCTGAGAGTTTTTCCTGGATGGAGCATGACATTAACCAGGTGAGTCAAATTCCACATACTCAGAACCCTTCCTAAATACTTGTCAGGCAAGCCTGCAACTCAAAATGTTATTTACTTGGCCAGGACCTCTCTGTAAGTAATCTCCTGATGAAGGAGCTGCCCTGCTTGGAGTTTGTCCAATGATTTGCTCCACCCTCATTCCAGAGGCTTCACTGAATGCCTGACTCTTGTACATGGTTGTCCAGTGTGCTCCTTTTAAGGACAACAGACTTATGCCTTTTGGCAACTGACCCTTGTCATATTCTGGCAAACTTCCCTTGCCAGTAATCAGTATGTGATGACAAAAACCTGAAGCCTTCAAAAGCTTTTGATCTTCCTGCATATTCTGCTCATCAACTGAACAGGCAATAGTACCATTCTTAAGAGACATGTCCTCTGGGCTGCTGTCATGTGCCCCTCATAAAAAATCAAAACACAAACCTTGAAGCATTTATAGGCCTAATTTATCATTTAACAATTTTTTGCCTCCTTAAAATACATCTCCATGTTTATTCTTGTTAAATGACATGCAGTTGGTGCTGTGTGAACCCAAGGCTACTGTGTGCACCAAAAGCTTTAACCCACAGTGGATCTGCACGGACAAGTCTTCTAACCAAAGGAGACACTCTCACAGCCTGCGAGAGTCCATGTGCACATCGGAGTAGCTATAAAGGCAGAACTGTTTGTCTTGCACCATGGTCCAATTCTCTGCTAGCACAGAGTTTAGCACAGTTTTCAGACCTGCTCCTACTGAAATGTGCACATTCCTCATAAAAGGATAGAGAATTTGGTAGAGTTAACACAAATTTGTAAGACTTCATTTCATGAAGTGCTAAATAATATTCCTCTAACTTACAAAACATAGGCTAGGTAGTGAATTTCAAAATTTATGTCTGAAATAGCCCACAATTGTTAGCAAACAATCTGAGCTGAAAAAAAAGCAGATGTACTCTGATAAAACACCATGCTATCCTTTTGATTTTTATAATTTTGGAGGAGGAATTTTGTTTTAAAATTAGTTGCATGATATAACTCCCAGATCAGGGTTTTAATTTTTGGAAGTCTACATGTTCAAGGCCAAGTTGGATGGGCTTCGAACAACCTGGTCTAGTGAAAGAAATCCCTGCCCACAGCAGGAGATGGACTTGATGTTCTTTAAAGGTCCTTTCCAACCCAAAGTATTCTATGTTTGCTTTTATACAGAATGCAAAAACAACAGGAAGAAAATTCTGCCTACAGTGGTACTATAAAAAGTATCTTTATTTGAAGGGGATTTCTCTTCATGACACAAAATCTTTTATGTGGACTTCTATCAAATAAAATGTGAGTCAGTAGTAGCATAATGATGTCTGCTGAGATGCAACATGAGAAGGAAAAATACTTAAAATCCTTTCACCAATTGTTTGCTAGCTTTTTTCTTTTCAATTATTCCAAATGATGACAGACAATTGGAAGTGGTAGAATTGTACTTCTTGTAATTGATATGTGCTGATAACATGCTAATGTCATCAACCATGCTGGCTTTTATCTAAGATGTTTGATCAGTTATGTTACTGTTGAGGAAAAGATGTTAATCAGCAAAAACCATTAACTATTATGTTTGACTTACACTCAGAGCACATTCAAATTCACTGCCTTGGATAAATTTACTCTGGTGAAACACAAAATTGAATAAAGATAGTTTTTCAAAACTATGTAGGAACTTTTAATTGATAGATGTAACTATATGAAATTTCTCAGTGGCATAATTATTCAAACTGATCATTCCTAGACTTAATCTTACTTTTTTTTCTTTTTTTAATTACTAATGATTTTAACAGTTTGCTTCCTTTCAATAAAAGACATTTATATTTCCATTTCATTAATATACTTTATAAGTTCTCACATTTTTCCCCCAGGTGATATTTTGTTAATCAAGTTTCTGCATAATTTTATTTTATCTTTTGGAGATTTCTAGAATTCTTTATTAAATCTTCTCCCACCTTGACCTAAAACTTCACATTAATACTTTGTTCTTTCAAATAGTATCTGTTTTTCATAATTGTACAGAGGTAAAAACACATGAATAAATGCATCTTATAATGTGTAAATGTTTGACTTCATAATACTTTTGAGTTTAGGGGAAAATCTTTTCTGTCAGTCTTCTTATGTACTCTTTGTCGTTATAAAGTTTACCAAACTGCTAGATGACCTCATCCATAGTTTTCACATTGACAGTAATGTATTTAACCAACCTTCAGTTTTCCTTGCTCCTTTCTTAAGTTTTCAGTCATTTTTTGTCTCTCTTGGAACTTTCAGAGATCAGTTTATCATCAACAATAAAATTGTTTGAGTCATTTATGTCGGTAAGGTCCTGAGAATATTTCATAGCCAGATCAAAGGTGGGCTTATCTTATTCAAGACATTACTTCCTAATGTTACACTAATTGGACAATAAAGGCACAAATGTATTTACTCAGGGATTCTTTGTAATCTTGACTTTCTCAGAAAAAATTTCTATGATGTCTACCATCAAAACAAACCACACAAGTACTCCCATTGCTCCTTGCTGCTGCAAACAAACTCAACTTGCAATAAAATTGACTTGTGAAGTCTTGGAGTTTGCTGTATATATTCCTTTTTCCTCATTCGGTCAAGACATAGCAAACACTCTCCAAACTTGGGGTGGCAGAGTGTCTCCTATGCTGCCAGGAGACCGAGCACTTTACTGGTAGCAAGTGTGGGCTAGTAGTATGCCCCAAGCCAAGCAGTGCAAGCAAAATGGGCCAGGCTCAAGGAGGAAGCTTCTGCTTGAATAAGAGTATAAGGTACTAGTACACATTTCACATCTCCAGCCCCATTCAGCATGGCTGAGGAAATTTCCTGTTAACCAAGTTAAATTCAGGCTGAAACCACAGCAATGAGAGGAGCCTGCAGCCAAATAACCTCTTACGGGTGGAGTAGAAATGGATGAAGACAGTTTCTGCTCTTCTCTTCATGCCTATGTGTACATATTTTAGTACCGACCAAAATTAATCATAGAATAATAGGGTAGCTGTGTCATTAATAGCATGTCTTAAGAACAGTCCAAGATTCAGAAGCAGTGCTGGGATGTTTTTATCTTCATCTGCATTGGCCCAATGTTTACATTCCCCCTGCCCAAAGGCCTACTGCTGTCATGGTAAAGAAAGGCAGCTCAGTTTTGAAGAGTAAATTCTACTTGATAAGGACGTATTTTCATGGATTACTTCTTTTATTATCACAGGAATTCTCTGAGGGAGTAATGGAGATACAGGAAAAAAATCACCTGAAAAGCTGTTATTTTTGAAAAGGTTAAAGCTTATGAGGTGAAACCTGACGAACTGCAAATTGTCTCATTTCCAAAGAATTAATCTGCACAAATTAGCATGCATGTTTCTTAATTTAGATAAGGAGGTTTCACTGAGTTGGGGAGCAATCCCCTTAATATCTCATGATTTAGGCAACACGAGACTTATGCCATGCTGTGAATGTTTTTTTTCTTGCAAAAAATTGATTTCTTCTGGGATGCAAGATCATCCTCTTAACAAGAGACCATATTGGTATCTATCATTTAATCAACAGTAAAGAAAAACATGTATTTCAAGGAAAATATATTCCAGTGAATAAAGGCTAAAATTCAGATGTGAAATCACACTATAAATCACACCTTGATTTCCATAATGTGTTTATTAAAGTAATATAGAAGAGAAAAATATTCATCGGTAATTGCTTTACCATTAATATTTTCTGTTAAAATAGACCAAGCTCAGAGATCAGGTCCAGAGTTGCACCGAACCATATTTTAGGGCTCTTCTAATTTGCTTCATTTGAATTTGATTCAGTACTAAAGTCTAACAGCATGAAAGATCAGGGAGCACTAATCATGAGATTTGACTACCACCATCCCCTTCTCCCTTATTCTGAAATAATTACTCATTTCAGGTTCAAAGCAAGCTCTAAATTAATATTGTATGCCCATGCCATTTTTGTGGAAAGAATCAGAATTCTTCTTAATTGGACTTAAGAGGATATATAAAAAAATGCATAAAGATGCTATTACTTTGTTATTAGATGTAATTCTGAGCCTCCCACAGATCCCTGGAGCACCCTGGTTCCAAGCCAGCCAGCTCAGTCACACCAGGCTGAGCTCCCAGCCTCCAGGGTTAATGGGCTCATGCAAGTTCACATCAGTGGTGGGCAAGGCCTCTTCAACAAGAGATTTCAACAAAAATTTAGGAAATGGATTTACAGTATGTCATCTGTTAGCCTTGTGTGGCAGATACGAAGCAGGAATAAATGACCGTAGATGGTGTCACATCAGTGACAGCAATGTCACTTGAAACAAAGACACTTGTTCAGGTGGCCAGCCTACATTCCTGGCACCTGCTGCCAAAGCCAAGGCCAGCTGAACAATTTAATTTTGGAAATAGCTCATGCCTTAGAAATATGTGTTCTCCCTCTCTTAAATTTCTAACATGCAAGATTTTTTTGCTTTTAATCTAGTTTCAATCTGATTAAAAACAAAGGTAAGTTTGTATATTAACAGCTCCTGTGACCTGGAAACACAGAGCCTTTGCCAGCTCTACTGACCCACTTGCCTGAAGGATCTGTTCACATCTGGGAGGTCAAATCACTGATCCAGTGGGTGTAAATCAGGAAGAAAGTGGCAAAAGCATACTTTATGGGTCAAAAAATTGGAACATCTTTTATGTCTGACAAATCAAAAGTATTTCTATTCAATTACATGAAAGGCCTCATTAGCTGTACATTTCCAGTTCCCAAGAAAATATGAAGGACAAGGAGGGTAGAGATACAACACCACAAATATGTAAAGTATGGCAATCTGGAATTCCTTACTGAAATTTGGTATGGAGAGACATCAGTCACTGTTCCCTCTAACCTGGCTTCAGGTCACTACCTTTATTCTTAATCTTTATAAAGATTAACAATCAACCAATTTACATATATATAGCTCTGTAAAAGATTTACAGGTTCAAATGGTAGGAATGAGCTTCAGGTATCCTGGCAAACTTCCTATCTTCACAGTTCTTCCAAATCAAATCCCAGTATATGTTCTCTTCCCCACCACCCCTCTTTCCCAAAATAAAATGAAATTCATCCAAACACAGTGGAACAACAACTAAAAATAATACAAAAAATTGTATTTTGTTCTGACTTTTTCAGAACAGGGTCACTTTTTTTCTAAAACATATCCTGAGTCATTATAACTTTACTTATGATGAAGGCAGAAGTATGCAGTTCAGGGGTAAAGATGTTTTTGTGTACTGCTGGGTAGCACAGCACAGCAGCACTGGGCCCCCAAGTGCTGGACTCTTAATAGAGCAAACTCAACAGCAGTAGCTCAAATTAGCTTCTGGGCCAACTCTTGGATACACTCAAACAAACTGTCAATATTTCAACAAAATTATCCTTTCCTTTACTTTCCTGATGTGTGACATAGTAACTTTCATGGAAAAAGCCACTCATAACACTCGTGGTCAACTTCCCTTATGCTACCAAAATGCTTGTTTTCTACTTGATTCAGCAGTTTAAGAGCTCTTTAGAACACAATTATTCATCAGTACAAAGGAAATACTTGAAAACAAATTACATTCCCAGCTGTAGTAGTCAAGGCCAGATTGATACAGAACCAACTGTCTGGACTCTGTTTTAACCCCTGATGAGGGCAATACAACTCCCTTTTTCTGTCTCCGGCAAAACTCAGCGCTGGCTCATCCCAAACGTCAGCTTTTCCTAGGGGACAACATCACCAGGCTTGTTGCTTTCCCCTGAGAAGACGCAGCTGCTGGTTAACAGTAATCATTGGCAAGCAGGCACATTCCTCCTGCCTCCCCAGAGCTGCCAGCAGGGAGCAGAGGCCAGCTCCACAGCCCTGGTCCACAGCAGGGCTGATAGCTTGACCTTCAAAACCAGACCTGTCTCTTCTGGCTGCTGAGGTCAAGACAGCTTGGAATAGAGATCTCTGCCATGTGTACTAACAGCCCCATCAACGGGCTCCCATTTCACTTGGGGTCCTTGTGCAGTAGCTGTGTGCAGATAGTAAGTACTCCTACCCCACTGCAGCCAAGTATGCAGAGTGGTCATGATGTCTCTTAAAAGATAAATATGTTGTGTGGCTATGCAGATAAACACCACTTTCCCCAAGCATTCTGAACAACTGACAATGGGAGGTTAATGAGAATTTCTGTCAGATTCTGAAAACTCTCCTGGCTACTCAAGCTGTCTGCAAATTCCTCTGTCACAAGGTTCAGTGCCTCCACATTCCTTTGCAGAGTGTCAGGGTGATCTAACAACAGGAAACCTGCTGTTGCTGGTTGCAGAGCAACCAAGAAGAGAAGTAATCTGTATTATAATGATTTGGTCTTCAACCAGGCTCAAGGCAGTAGTGGTGGGGCCAGGGAATAGCTGATCACAGCTGTGTGATACAACTGCAAGCTTTCCACAGTGGTCAAGTATCCTTGGTAAACCACTTTCTTACATGTCTCCTCAAAAACAACTGTGGGGTTTGAAAGCTTTAAAAACAAACAAACAAACAAACAAACAAACAAACAAGCAAACCAGCCCCTAAACCAAACAGGCTTTATTATAATATAAAGTGAGTCAATTAACATTTTAAATAGAAAAAAATCAGCTATTTAATATGCTAAGAAAATTAAATAAATATTACCTTTTTATACAGACCTCTCCATCTCCAAAACAGTCCTTTATTCTGATGTTGGTTTAGCTAGTTTTGTGGCTTCCTGACCAGAGCAGCCCCCCCCCCGACATGAACAGTTTTCCCTCTGTCCCTGTCAGGGCTGGCCAGCTGCTCTCTGCTCCTTGCAGCAGTTCCCATCTCTGAGCTAAGGGTTCCCATCTCTGTGCCTTGATCCTTTGCTACTCCTCCCTGACAGTTCTTGAACCTGCCCAGTCCCTCAGCACACTCCCTCAAGAGCAAGTTCCCACATCTTGCCTTCTTTCCAGATGGCTGCAGCCAATTAAGTTTCTATTTAAGTGATCAGCGTGAATACATCTGTAGCAACAAATTAAGTGTTAAATTTGCCTGGGTCAAAATTTCTCAGTTGTGTGGACCAACCAGCTTTTTGGTGGCCAGCACTTGGGGTAAGATTAGTTAGGCCCTGCTGCTCAGCCTTAGAGGCAAAGGGAACTGTGCTGCCCAGAGCCTTGTTAAAAGCCATTAATTCTGTTAATATCTTCCTCACCTGTCTTGTCTCTTGACAGGCCACACAGCAAATTCAGCAAACTCAGACACTTGCACAGAAAGATCTGGCAGCATCACCAAGGCTGTGCTGTTACTGCCACACTTCAATCACTTCAGCAGTCTGCTTTGCACCCTGGCTGCCTTCTCCAAGCCTGAGGTGACACACATCAGCCCTGTTCCCTGCAAACAGACTGCAAAAGGGCTGATAGCATCCCCTGAATCTGAATGGCATCATCAAACTTTGAGAGAGGCACATGCAGACCTGTGGAGGAAGTCGGGTATTGTGGAAATGGCCATTGCAATTAAGGCCCATCTCTTTAAAAAAAACCAACAACAAAACAAAACAAAACAAACCCAATTAAAACTCACAGTCAGAATAGACTAAGCTGCAAAACAACATTCTTGTTAAGTCCATGCCCTCTGTTATAGATACTGCAAGCAATGGGACTATAAATATAATAATTAGTGAGGAAACTCCTTACCTAATGCAATTTAACATTGACTAATCTCTATACCTGAACATATTTGGTTTACAGCTAGTGACTGATGTGTTGCAAACAGTGGCTATGTCAAATTCAGGCAGGGGTGAGTTATAGTTGAGTATAACCCAAAACACACATTGTGCTCTTCTTCTGAGTTTCAAAAGTCTGTATACAGGATTCCCTAATTTCCTACTTATTCACTTAATTCTAACTAACTACACATTTACATTATTTTTTGGGAAGTTTTCTTTTTGCAGTGGTTCTCCATTGTTTTCTGTAGCATGATTTGACAAAAGTTTCTCACAGAAAACAGCAGAAAACTGGCTATTAATACACTGAAGTAGAACTATATTTTATAGAAAGCACATGCAGTATTTGTAACTTAAGTGTGTGCCAAATTCAAACTTACAAAGCAGCAACAAGAACAACTATTTTTAATACTTTAAGTTTCTCATAAGCTCTGCTGTTGCAAAGGTCAGTAGAATTCTAAGGGTAGTAAACTTCCAAACCTTTATAGGTATAAAACATTTATCACTTAGGGAGGATTTGCTAGGATTATTTAGGGGCTACACTGTTAGTATATAAAAGGAAAGATTTCTTTGTTAAAAATTCTCAGTAATCTTCACTAATATATACTTTTGTGTGTCTTATCACACCCCAAAGGAAAGAAAGAAGAATGAAATTTTTTTGGGGTGGGGGGAGGGGGCATGGTGAGGAGGGGAAATACCTTATGTTTATTTATATTTCTTTTGATAAAGATTCTGAATTATTAGTACTATATTGTTCAAGCTCAAATGTATATCCAAGGAGTTTACAATTATCAACTGTTAGCCACTGTTTACCACATGCTCAATGGAATATCCACCAAAATGAAACAAAAAGGATTACATAAATACAATCAAAGCAAATCCATTTTGAATATGAATGACTATGCATGGTATTCATCCAGCTGTAATTATTACACATATTCAGCTTTCCTGCCTCTGGACAGTCAAGCTGAGCCTTGTTTGCAGTATCAGAACCAACTTTGTCACAGGAAGAATGAAATTTTCCAGTGTTTCCTTTTTTCATCTCACTTTTGGTATGTCCTGTCATTTCTGTCTCTCTGCTCCTCAGTGGACTTGCTGGCAGGCTAAACTGCAGAAAAATTTTAATTAAAAATAGTTCCTTTCCCTGCTTAACAGAATCCTCACAATGCATTTCACCTCAGTGAGAATCTTGTCACAGTCAGGCAAAGAGTATTACCTCAGGAGAAAGGGAAAAGTTTTCAACACTGGCTTTTCAAAGAACTCTGCTCCACTGACTTGTTGAAAATATCCAGGCTTCACAAAAATTGAATGCTCTGTTCCATTTGTCTCTAATCTAGCTACAAAAATGCCCTAATAACTTTCATTAATTCTTCAGATAATGAAATATAACAATTAGTACTGTGGTCCCGAGATTCTAATGTTTCCCAGGCTTGAGGGATTACTTGTTTAAAGGGCGAATGAGAAGGACAAACGTCTCCTGCAGGAAGAGTAAGGGATTAAATGCGTCTGACCTTTTCCACTTTGAACTTCCAAAAATATATTTTAAATACAGGACTCTTTACAGAACTTCCCCTATTTTTTTTCAGTTCATGTACAATTAAAAGGTTAGAATGTTTCATCTTGGGAAATTGTATAAGGAAGTAATATGTTTTAGATGTCTAAGGATCTGATTTTCTTACTGCCAAGAAAAACCACAGTGGAAATGTTGAAGAAAATACAAGGTTCTGAAGATGTGGAATTATGAAAATTGTTCCTAACACAGAAACTAATGAGATAGTAGAGCAGATATTCAGGGAAGTTCATGGGAGTGCTGGGTGGAAGCAAAGTCTGAGGACAGACTAAATGGTGATAAGACTCCTTACAAGTGATGATGACACCTGGAGCTTTCGCTCTGGCTCTGTGTGTGTCTGGGTGCAGCAATGGCAAAACAGAGGTGGTGTTTCCATGTCTAAGCAACAACAAGCTGTGTGGGTGGAAGTTCTACCTGAATACGAGGAAGAACTTCTTTACTGTGCAGTGACCATGCACTGGAACAGGTTGCCCAGAGAGGCTGTGGAGTCTGCCTCACTGGAGATATTCAAGAACCATGTGGACACAATCCTGTGCCATGTGCTCTGGGATGAGCTGCTTGAGCAGGGACGCTGCACCCGATGACCCACTGGGGCTCCTTCCAACATGACCTACTCTGTGATTCTGTGAGATATACAGATGTATAGCTAGCTAGCTAGAACATTTCCTGTTGTTCGCTGAGCCAGTGGCTTCTACAGCAGCCTTTGGTTTGCCAAAAATTTATGTAAAGCAGCCTACATATTTAACTGAAAGAATATAATTGAGAGAGTAGTTTTCAAGAACACCTTGTTTTCAGTCCAAAATCCAGGATTTTATGCAGCTACCTTATGGCTAAAGAGTCTTCAATAGGACTACAACAGTATTGTGGGGTTTCTGGTCTAAAATTGGTTTCCTTTTTAGCTCTCAGCATTAACTGTGTTAAAAAAATGCCACATCATCTGAAAGCATGAACAGGAGATTATGTATTTGCTACTTTATGTCCTTACCATCTTGATGCAATCATTAGACAAAATAGGATGCAACGATAAAATAGGAGGATAAAATGGCGGCATTTGCTCATGATTTGAATACCAGGACATTTGTCCTTCCCAGATGCTTTCTAGGAATACTGCACACAAACACCCATGAGAAAAAGCAGACAGAACTATAATTTTGGGAAGATCTATTGAGGCTTAGCTCTGCTTCTCAAGAACCAGTTAAAAAAATCTGGGGGAGAGGACAACAAAAAGGCCACATCAACCATGTTTCATTACTTCCAAATACTTCCATATTTTTTCATATTCAATCACAAACATGGATGTAACTTGCTACAGATTCCTTTGACTTCTGTGAATAGATAGAAAAATAGTTACCGTTGAACTAGGCCATAATTTCCAAATGTTGCTGCCCCTTAAATACAGTTATCATTGCAAGGCACCTGCCAGATTGTGTGGGCAGAGGAGGGAAGGGGGCATCACACTGTGCTGGCACATCCCCAGTCATTACAAGAACAAGGGATGCCTGACAACTGAAAGAAATCAATGCCAATTCGATCGTAAGTGGTTAGCAGCATAGCCATTACTTCACCGATTAAATCATCAGCTAAGTAACAGGTAAAATTCAAAAGTTAATGGAAACTTCATATTGTTGCTATGTAAAATTTTCTCTATTCTGTTTTCAAGCTGCTGTGTGTTCTGGTGAAGACCTGCTTTGTCTCTCAGAGCCTGTTGCCATGGAAGTGACTGAAATATCACTAGTTAAGCAATAGCCTCTATTTTCTAAACAAATAAGCAGCTTCCTTCTGCAAAGGACTGTAAGCGGGCCTTGTGCTACTCTCAGGTGTGCATTGCACTTGCCAAATGCTTTTAAGCACAGAGCTCAGCTCTAAGCAATCAGGTCACCTAACAGGAAGGACCAGCTAGAAGGTATTACTTCGTGTGGGCAGAAGGGATCTCAAATTTCACACCTCACAGTATTTCCAAATCAGATCAGGTCAACCCTCACTTCTGCTGCTTACTGGCAAAGAAGGTTCATTGCAAACATTGAGAAGTGGAGAAACTATGTAAGTTTCAACCCCGGCAAAGCTTAAAGCCAGATGTCCAGATTGATGGCATAGCCCCATGAACAAAAATGATGAAGCAAATGAAGGCGCAAAATTAAAATGTCAAACCATTTTTGCCTGTTAGGGAGCAGGAGAATACTTTGTCTGTTTGGAGAAAACATGGCAGGAGCACCACACTGCAGAGGAGGAAGACGTAAATCTGTATAATCTTCGCATTAACCCCTCAGGTTTGGGGAGAGAACTGCTAATATTATGATCTTGGACAAACCATAGGGCCTACACAACCAGTGTTATCTCAGGTACAAGCTGTAGCTTATACGTGACAACATGCTGTAGCACACCAGAAAAAAGAGGCTGTATTCTGACAAAAAGCTGCAGATTTTATGTATACATGAACTGATTTCCATTAATACATCTTGATTTGGAGATCTTTTCTGTATCAGAAGCTTGTATTAGTATTTGGTATGAAATGACTACCAACACAGCACCACCAGCAGAGCGAAGATACAACTCCCTTAAAAGAAGTATCCAACAGGAAATTGTTTAGCATTGGCCTTAGTGTTTAAAGGGGAAAGATCATCCTCTTGCCAAATACACTAAAACAATAATATGTAATGACAATAATGAAATTATTTCACTTTGAACACTAAGGGCAGGCATTATCTCCTCTGTTGCAAGTGTCCTTTAGGGTGCAAAAGTGCTGGAGCACAGATTCTATTGCAGTTGAACTGTGCTGACACTTTGAGACAGGAGGCCCTATATATTACACTATCGGAGGAGCACACAAGCTATAATTTTGATTTGTAATTTCCAGATACAACATAAAGAGCTTCTGGAACAAGAGTCCCATTGCAAAACAGCTGAATCTGGCCCATGATTTGCAGCAGATGCGTACATTCCTGATTAGACAAGGGGTAGATTTACTTAATGAGTAACATGCAATCTTAGTGAATCTTTGAAGTGAAACCACCAGCTATTCCAGATGAAAACAGTGATCCTACTGAAAAAGGCCCTCAGCTTTCTGATAAAGTAAGGTGGTAAAAGTAACTAGATCAAGTGTTAACCCACAGAGTTTTATAACAAACAGAAGATAGTAATTCATTAGGCAAAAATCTATGTCCTTCTTTTAATTCTTAGACACCAGTTTTATACAGAGGAGAGTTTCAGATTTTACAATTCAGAAAAGTCATCATTAATCTTTAGCTCATTCACTCATTGCCAGAAGCATGCTTAGCCCAATAAATCCTTTCTGCCCCCTTGAACTTCAGCGTGCTACAAAAGCACTTATAGCAGATATGGGTTCAAATTATGTCAAAACATGAGTGACCCATAAATTCTCTGATATATCCAGTAAAGCTTTTTTGTGTTATTTAAGGGAGGGGAAAAAAAACCTCAGACAAAAACCCCACCATACTAATTTATCCCCATTTAGGTTTCTATTAATCACTCTTAGAACACAGAAACTGGTGGCAGTAAACCATTAATGTGTAAATTCTGATGTCAAAACTAATCACTGGCAAAGACTCCTGTGAAAACCTAAATCAGTGAGAACTGGTGGAACCACTCCACTCCTGCAGTATAAGTACATATCCATGAAAGCTCTACAAGCAAAATAACACTATTTTGGTATTGTAAATGAATTAGTTATAAAAAGATAGATGAAACTTCAGATTTTTCTACTCAGAAGTTAACGTTCTGTTTCAAGCACTCTGGAGTACAACTCTGATGCTTCATGAAGGTGATGAGATAAATGGGATATAGCTGCACAGTACCCTCCTTACACTCCCTTTCAGCTACCTCAGAATTTCTGGAGAGAAGCCAAAGCAGTGACTCCTGCCTTAGTCTGCAGATAGCCCCAAAGAGTGGCTCTGGGAGAGAAAGCTGAAGACTTGAACAGTGTTCCCAGACAGCCCAGCATCACACAGGTGTGCATGCCTACACTGGAAGGGGCTGGGTCTTTTGTTTTCAGCCTTTCTTTTCCAGGCAAGGACTCTGGAAACCACTCAGAAGTGCAAGGATTCTCACTATTGAGGAAAAGATGATGATCTGTATTGCCCTTCCTCTTCCACATTTGTTTTTCCTCTTTTTTACTGAAGAGAAGAGTTGAGACTTGTTGGGGGCCTGGGCCATCCCTGTTCAGTTGCAGTCTGAAGATACAGAATGAGAGAAGGTGTCCACAGCTGGATCTGGATGCTCTCTAGCTATCTTCTGCCATAGACAGCCTTTAGGGGTCTTCATAGCAGGATATGAAAAAGAGCACTCCTGAACTTGCCCTCACATAGGTTATCAGCTGAAGTGAGTTGAGGCATGCGGAGACAGAAAACACATTCCCTGAGCTGGAGCTGGTCCTGCCTCTCAGGCTATCAGTAATGCTGCTCCTACCAAGGCACTTGACTATTTGCATCCTTTATATTTCCCCTTTTGACAACTATAGTAAAAATCTTTCCCCAGTATTGCTGTAATATGTTAAGGCGTTGGTGTTTGCAGCTACCTGCTTTGCTCCTCTGCCAGGATTTTATTACTCAGCAGCAGGAATGGCAGACCCAGACAAGAACCTGCATCTCTGCTGCTCTAGTGCAAAATCTGATACATTACATCTTTGGTGGAAAAGGAGAGTGCAGCAGTGTGCACTTAACAGGCAGCTGAGATACACAACAACAGATATACATGAATGAAAGGCAGGGTAGGCAGGGACAGCAATATCCTAAATCACGCCGGTACACTTCAGTGAAAGTTATCTGTTAAATAACTAAATTGATCACTCTGCTATCCATATGCATTCATATTTACCCACAGTAAATAGGATACACAAAATTATAATTCAAACATTACATCAGAAAGTCCTTAACTTACCCACCTTCCCAACTTGCTTTTATAAAAGCATTTCTTAGGGTGTTTTTTTAATGTTACAAACATTATTTTTGCAGTTTTCATTAACTAAAGTTAGTTGCATATGATGTCATGGTGACTGTACACCATTTTATGTCACTTTTAGACAACTAGTTAAAGAAATACTAAGACTAAAAATGGGTTTCTCAGTCTTCTACTGGACACTTATATTGCTCTTTGCAAAGCAGAAAATACACAATCATTCAGTAAACTAACTTCTATTACGGCAATAATGAATGATAGAAAAACCAGTCTAAAACGAAGCTCAACTGTAATAATTCAAGAACATACCAGCTCCAGGGGTTATATAGAAATCGAGACAATCTGGAGCAGGGAACCTGTATTCCCACAGGAGGCACACAAAAAGTTGTGGAGAGAAGGAGGCCACTTCATTTGTGGGACATCAGCAGCAGCTGATTTGCTCTTGGGCTCAGTCACTGTTGCAAGTCCCCTTTCCACCTACACAAGTAGGAAGATTAAGAAAGACACTGGCCCACATTCTGGCAAGGAGAGACTGCTTGCTTAAGGAACCACCCCTTGGCAAAATCTCCTTTTTTTTTCCCTTGCTCCGCCCCCTTGTGCTTCAAAAATTTTTAAGCCTTTAGAAATGTGAGTTCTGAAGAAACTGTTCTTTTCTCCTAGATTTTGCATTACTTTTTGATAGCTAATGGACTAACCTGAGAACAGAATCTTTATTAGCAAACTGAAGATCAGGGTTTTTTACTGACAGTAGGAGACACCATAGGATTTTTTGGCATTTGTGCAGACTGAAGGCATTGTTTTAATTTTGTTTTGGTTTCTTACTACCCAACCTATTTTAACTGGAAATAAATTAATCTTCCATAAATCTGTTTAGCCTGTAATGGTAACTGCTAAATAGTATCACTGTCTTTATCTTGACCCACAAGATTCTCCATCATATTTTCTTCCCTCGTCCTGATGAGGAGGAGCAAGAGAGTAGCCAAGTGGGCGTCTGGCAGCCAACCAAGGTCAACCCACGACAGAATGCAAGATTGAAAAACAGCCTTCAGGAAAAGGAGTCCCCTGCCCCCCTTGTGTGCATTCTCTCTTCCTCTTGTTTGGTGTAATGGTAAGATTGTCACCACACTTGCCCTGAAAGTCATCACCACTACTGCTAATTTTTTTGCCAGCAGTGACCAGTATCCAACATTCAGACTTCTTCTTGTGTCTCTGATTACTTAGGAATTAGTTTTCCGAGGTCACTCCTTGTTTTCAGCTTCTATAACTTCTCCTGTTTGACCCCAGTTTATGCTGAAAGAAGTACAGAACTCTTTAATGCCTGGCCACTGCCTAATAATTCAGCCAATTTAGATTTGCATATCATTTATTAGTCACACAGAAAGAAAGGTGGAGCTAATTACTTCATTGAGTTTTCCCTTGCAGATGGAATAACCTGTTCCTTTATTGCCTACATAAAAATACTATCCTTGGACTATTTATATTATAATTCTGTATCATTGTAAGTCATTGCTGGGTTTCTATATGATTTGTGAAATGAGTAATTTTACAGGCAGAGAAACCAACAGACCAGGACACAAATCAGGAGGTTCAGATTCTAGCTCCATCTCATCTATCTCTTCCAACAAATGATTATTGCTGAATTTTTTTCTTTATTTCTTTATTTCTTTATTTCTTCAGGACTTTTGTGTTTAGTTTTGGGGTTTCTATGATTTTATATATTGAATCTTCAGATTTAAATTGATTTTTTTCCTAGTTTTGCCAGTTTTTTTAAAGTTCCTGATTATTTTCCATAGAATTTATTTTTACATATATATATATATATATATATATGTATATAAAAAATGAAAAAAAAGCTTTAACTTTTCTAACAATACTCTTACCCCTCATCCCCTTCATCTTTACTATATCTTTTTTAAATTGGTACAGAAATGAGCTTGCACACACAGAAGTCAGTACTTCTGATAAATTCAGCGAACTCTGGTAGAAGTCCTAAAGGCTCACACTTTTCCAGACAGAGCTAATATTCTGTCTGGAACAGCTCCCAAAACAGGCATGTTTTAACACGTACATTTATGATTAAGTTGAATTGTGAAATCAGAAGTAGGCAGAACTGGAAGGCCCCTGACAGGGTTTTAACTTTATTCAGAAAGGGAAACAAACCCAGACAGGTGCAAAATCCTCCTAGAATTTCCTGAGGCACAGTCTAATCTGCGAAGAAGGAAGCCAGGCCTGCTGAACTGAGTAATCAGTTGTTTTTGTCTCCAGCCACAGGGCAGTGTGATGTGCAGCTACAGGGGTTTCAGAGGGCGTGGGGACTCTAGCAGCCTGCATGGCCCTCTGAGGTGGGGTTTTGGACGTCTGTGTCCAGGTGTTGTCAGCGGGGGTGGCCCCTGTGAGAAGAGGCCCAAGCACCAGGGTGGGCATTTGCCAGCCGGACAAGGTGAACCCATCCCATGCGGACAGAGAGCAGTTCCTTTCCACAACAGACCGGCCATTGTTCCCAGAGCCCAGTCCACCTGGCCCCAATGACAGCCAGGGATGTAGACAGTTCCTTTCTTTTTGTGACGTGTTTCCCAGCACAGATGTCACAAGGATAAGCTTGTGGTTTGATCTTTCCATTACAAAGATATCCCAAGTCACTACAGAAACAGACTCTATGCCCCAACAGGCCCTACCTGCCAAAGTATGGTATCATTGCTATGAGAGAAGGTAGAAAGTAAAAGCTTTTCTCCATTAAAAATACCTTCGCCTTTACCCTGGAATGTGTAATATCAAACACAGCAAACAGCTCTTCTGAAAGAGGCTTATCTTTTCCTCGTGGTACAGTCAATGTAAGACTCTTTCCTCTCCCTCTTCTCCAGAGTCCATCCTAGGCAAGCAAGAGAGGATATAAGCATTCCAGTGCCATACTATAATCAGGACACTGTGAGCTGTAGGGGAGCCCACAGGCTCAACAGGAGGGCGGACAAATTCGTGGGCTGTAGCTATACCCAGAGTTATTAAATACAAAGGCAACACCTCCAGTTGAGGAAGTACCTGCGCTAAATGGTGGAGAATGGGAGAAATCTGCAGGGAGCACTACTAGATGCTCACCATACTCATATCACTGCTGGAAATAGAATGCTAAACTAGATGGCCTGGTAAAGCTGCTCTTCAGTTGTTTTTATCACTGCTGTTAAACAAAATCTGTTCCAAATTTTATTGAACCTAGATAAAAGTCCTAAGAAAGCTGTCCTCTATGAACCAAGTCCTTTGTAATAGCCTTTCCCTCTTCTACCAATAGTTACATGACTATTATGTCAATTTACCATTGTCACACTCATACAACTTGCTTCGAAGAGAGAATTAATAAAACAAGTCCGGTTGTCTCCTGGCAACTAATTTGTGCAAAGAAAATATGCTTTTCTAACACAGAGGTTTTGTGTAGATCAAATGCATTCTTTGAGGTTCTGAAAAGCATTTGGGGAAAATATTACAGCAGAGGAGACACCATGCTAGTTATATGACACCTTTGTTTTCTAGGTCAGGATTGAATGATTCAGAAGGAATAGCTTCAGACAGCACTTAATTTCCTTTTAGACTGCATAATAAAAGTGTGACACCCAGAAATGATGGATAGAAACTCTTATCTGTCTAGTTAAAAGCTGATTCCAACTGTCTTTTCCTCGGTATCATCATGTATGGATCAAGATCAGAAAAGTTAGAATTTTTCTCATTTCACAAATGTAATTTTGTCAAAATGTAATTGTTTTTTTTTTAACTACTAATTGAACATGCCCAGTCAAAACATTCCAGAAGAAAGAATAAAAGTCTTATTTTTACCTTTTTTTGCCATTTTACCATTGTTCTTTTATTGTTTCCTAGTTCTTCATAAAATTTAGTAATTCACTCCATAGTCAGATTACCCAATTAGAAGATGTAGTGTTTCTATTAATTGCAGAAGAACACAGCGCGCTGTGAATGTTTTCAGGCTTCCAGAAGCACTGAGATAACCATAAAATGCTCAGACTTAAACAGTACATTAGCACAGTGCTTCTAACAATTTTATATATTACTTTTCTTTTTTTTTTTGTATGAACTTCATAACTTCTTCAAAGATGACTGGAAAATGGAGGAGGCTAAGGAAACTATGTTATATCTGTTAAGATGCTCTCCTCACCAGCACACTGAATAGGTTCTGAACTTGAAATCTGCATTCATTGCCAAATCTAATTTTGTGATCAGTTTGGACAAGGACCTATCTTGCCTATAACCCCATCAGCTGTCCATGGCTAAAGCAAACACAAGTCAGTGTTACTCAACATAATTCTCACAAGCATAAGGTAACATTAGATGGAAGCTAAACCTTAATCTACCCCTCCTCCTTTGTGATACCACATCTGAACAAAGTAATGTATTTTAAAAAGACTTCTCAGGACGATTTATTTAGTGACTTACACTTTATTAGTTCTGTACATTTCTGGACATTTTACTCAAGGTAAAAAATTTCAAAACACAGTTAAAATTTCATAAGATGTAGCATCATCATGACATACTTACTAAAGAACCTTTAGAGAGACCAGTATTTTCAATATATAGTTTTCCATCAACAATATTTTATCCTTCCCAGTTATCTATGTTGTGGTATGTTTTCTTTGCCAATAAAAGTTAATCTGAAGGAAGCTTTTAATGGCCTTTCTAATAGTCAGAGACAGTAATAACCTCTACAGTCTCACTTCAGAACCCTAATACAAAAAGCTGTTAACAAATTATCGTAATAACAAATAGAATTATTATTGTTGCCAAGCACAAGGATCATTTTTATATGTAGTTTAATTATCTGTTTTTCCTATGAAATATTTTTAAGTTATATGTATTATGAAGTAAAAAGGTTATAAAAATCATAAACATCAGACCAGGAAAAGCCACAGTGGCGTTAAGTCAACCCATGGCTATTCTGTCTGAGGAACTGACAGAGCTGGACCTTTGGGATCATCAAATCTGTTGTTTGTTGTGAGCTGCATGATCATATGGATTCCATAGGTCAGGATCCACAGTAAAATTATAGACGTTACCAAGCCCATCCAGATTCCAGGAGTAAAGAAACCTGTACAGTCACTTGCATAGGAAAACTGGTTGTTTATAATGTTGAAGCCTTGAATCTGAAAGTGAAGAAAGGTAGATAGATGAGTGCAATTAAGCATGGGGCATAGTCCCTACTTCCAGGATATACATGGTAATTACAAAAAACCACACCCTTTAACTATCAATTATACTTTGTCCATTAAAAAAAGATCAAGAACAAAATCCTCTGCAAAACAATCTTCCAGGTCTCCTTTTCACCCAGGAAATTAAAGATGCAGAATCCATTTCTTTGGTAAGAAGTAGGTTTCCCACTTCAGAAATTTGTATTACTTTTAGAAGCAAAGTCCCAGAGGGGACATGTGATCAACATTCTCCGTTCACTGTATTCTGATCAGTATTCTGTATTCACATAATCAGTATATCAGTATTCACTGATCATTAGCTCAACAACAACTTCAGAACCAGGAAACTCAAAGCACTCAGAGGCATGAGAGTTAAGGCTGCTAAGATCATGAGATTTGTTGAAATAGTCTGAGAGTTTTAGCTAATAGCTCCTTGACAAACAAAACTCCTGGAACCTACTTTAAAATGCATCTAATAAAGATGACCTTTTTTGGCTGAGTTGTAGTGAAAGTTCAAGGAGAAAAAAGTTGTGAAATCTTCCTTCCTCCCTCCTTAGACATCAAAGACTCAAAACAGAAGGGAAAGCTTGCTTTATAAAGGTATGGGATATGTGTTGTCTATTAACTTATGAAACCCATATAAACTTTTCCAGCAGTTAATAAAGTTTGTAATATCTCTGCTTTGACTGAATTCTCAATGTTTGCCACTGACTGACCTCCAACCATATTATTATCCTCAGAAAAATCAACAACTCTGGATATGTATTCTCTGCCTAGATCCCAGTTGTACAAAAATATCAACAAACTGAATGCCTTTGAGACCACAAACTTTCTAGAAATTTTGTTCAAACCAATCAAAGGATTAGAAAACTATGAAGAAAGAGAAGACAATCCCCCCTCCACAAAGACGCACATAATGGCATAAGCACTGATTCCTTCAGAAGGAAGGGAACATAACTGGTGGAAGAAGAGGAAGGAAAGAATTAATCTGATCTCATTTTGATTCATTCTTAAATAATTTTATAAAGCAAAATGAAAACTGGGATTCTTATGCATTTACAGAATCTTTGAAATGGGTGGGTAAGGAAAGCACCAAATATCATAAACCCACTAGTAAATAAACAACATGCTAAAAATTATTATTTTCTATAAAATATTATCAAATCAAATAAAAAAATGAGTATTTCATTTAGAATACTTCTCTCACCAGGCAGTAAACAAGAAAGCAGAAGATCATGGATTTCTACTTTTATGTATTCCCATACCATAATTATTCTATGATTTACGATAAAATAAATGGAAAGCTTGAGTTTATTTTTGGTAATAAAAGAGTTTGCCCTTCCTAGGAAAGGTGTTGGTACAAACTGAACAAACGTACCATGATACCAGGAAACACTCTGGGTTTGCATTCAGTCACAGCTCAGGTGCCTAAAGTTATTGTTTATGTAATATGTGTGTTATGAGCAATGTCTGCACCTTCCAGAATGCTGATTAACAGAACTGTTACTATGTGAAAAACTAAGGGNTGGTAGCTAACTTGCAAAAACTGTCTGCTTTCACCAAAGGTTCTCAGACTTCTGATTAAAGCAGGATTAGTGAAAATAAGCTGCAGGGCTGGACAACTGTTTGCACAGTTTTAGAGAATACATGTGATTGCAAAAGCCTTCTCTTGTTAAGCCACTGCCTTTGACCACAAGTGAGAATGTAAATAGGAGTCATGAAATGGAGCCTGAAAGACTTATTGACAATAAAAACAGAAAGCAGGTGATGATTTAGGTTATTTGTGTTCAAAAAAATGGATCGAAATTCTGGAAAACCATACACAGTGCTTACCACATTACAAGAACTCTCTGAAGTACTTAACAGGTATATTCAGTTTAGAAGGGCTTTGCCACTCCTGATTTAGAGCCAGAAATACTGAAATTTATTATTTCAATCCTAGTCGTCGTCTTTTTTCTTTTTTTTAAAACAGCATTATGCCTCTTGAACCATCTAGGTGAAAGATTCAATTCTACATTCCTAAAATGATATCTCTACTTTAAGGCAGGAGATGAAGATTATGCAGGGTTATTTTATTGTTTTTCTGAAGCTTCATCATTTCTGTGGGGGTGTTAGATACCAGGCAGGAGATAAAAATGAGACTCTTAGGAGCATATATAGAAAAGTTAAAAATACTTACATGTGGTTCTCTAATATTTATGAATGCATGAGCCTTTTGTATATGGGCCTCTGTACTATGAAAGTTTTAATTTTAGTGTTTGGACCAGTCATTTGTCTAAGTTATACAAGTCTGTATTTACTGTTAATTTTTAAATATTTTTGAATGGAGATTTCTCATCATAAAAAGAAGTTCAACTTAAATATGCTGGATTTATGGCTCTTAAGTGCACACCAAACTTCCAGTTTTTGAACTCTGAGATATTTTAGCAACATAAAATCCAAATATTCTTGATTTTAAAGTTATGGCAGTTTTTCATAGGTTTCAAAGTGCTTCTGAACCACACATACTAAAGAAAAGCAGTCCTTTTGGTGGCAGCCTCCTCTTTAACTTCATTGACAAATATGAGATCCTCAAAAGGACAAAAGGTGTCATGGTAGACACCTACGATGTTGCATTCCTGTAGCAACAACAACCAACAGAACCCCCACCAACCCAGAGCAGTTTTGGTGCTCCATACAGGTACAGTGACAGAGGAGGGGAGACACCCTAGGCTGTGAGCATGCCTAGACAGCATCCCACAGATCCCATTCTTTAGATGGTAGCGAGTGAGGGAGCTCCAGAACTGAAGTAAAGGGCTACACCACTTTAACCTTGCCTTGGAAC